>OENT01000841.1:41892-68478 GCA_900239685.1 Rotaria macrura | reverse complement strand
CAGTAATAGTCTGCAAAGAATAGAGGCATACACGAAAAACAATCATTAATAACTGCTACCGTGTTCTCTTTTAACATATCAGCTATATATGCTGCTCCTATATCAGCAATACCATTTTCATTTAATTTTAACGTATGAACCGACTAAGAAGAGAAAAAATAAATTATTGAAAAAATATCAATGGACAGTCACCTTGTTTGTTCTTAAGAAATCAGTCAGGTATTGTAATCTTTGATCGTCAATTTTACAGTATGATAAATTAATTATCGTAATAGCCTGATGATAAACGATAAAAAAACAATTTTATTGATAATTAGACTGATATTTCCATTTTTGAGCAAGACACAATAGTTGCCATTTATAAATTTCATTTTTTTCAAAATACAAATATTTCCAATTACTTATTGCGTGAAAATCATGAAATCTTGTGAAATAGAAATGTAAAGAACATACTGAGTGATGTTGTAATACTTCGATCAAATATCGAAATTCATTATTCCCCATATATTGTCTTGAAACTGACAGCTCGTTTAGTTTCTATTTGATACAATATCTATTAGTATATATCGAATAAGATAAAGTATTATAAATGACTTTATACGATCCGTAAACAGGTACTTCAAGGCCGTAAAATAGACCATACCGATTGCCACTGAGAAAAAGCCTCTTCAAAGTCTACACGAAAAACAATTAGTTACAACAAATCAGAAGGGTTCTCAAAATTACCCTATTATTTTTCCATGCATTAATGAGGTCTTCTATTCCATTTTTTCCAATATTATTTGATTGCATATTGAGTTCTACAAGGGTCTAAATAGAGCGAGTATCATGTATAAATCAACTTGCAATAACTATTACTTACAGTATTGTTCTGTAAAGCATCAGCCATGTATTTGGCTCCTTTATCTCCAATTTTTTTTGATCGGAGATTTAATTCGACCATTTCCTACATGGAAAACAAGAACATACATTTGGAAACGGTATAGAATGAATGAAAATAACGTTGTTGCTTCTAATTTGAAAACTTGCATCCATAGCAACAGTATCACATTCTTCATTACCTTTTAGGTCAATTTGCACAAGTTCCTATGTATAAAAAAAGTTGAGGTGTCTTGAATAAACATAAATGTTGAAATATTACATCTTTATTTTGAAAAGATTCATAGACATGATACGCAGTGGTTGTACTGATGCCATTGAAACTGGGATTTAGCAGTTTCAGTGCCTACGAAACAGAATAATTAAAGTTTTGAGACAAATGACATCAAATTTATAACATACCGTGTTCTCTCGTAAAGCGTCTGCCATATAAAGGGCCCCTTGGTCTCCAATTTTATTGTCTCTAAGGTCAAGTGTGTTTAACTCCTTTTGATAGACGTAATGATAAAACATATGCAAAAGTTGTAATTGAAAACAACTTTTTTTAACATTAAAAATGACGTCAGTGTTTGTGCCTCCTCTTATCATACAGTTGAATGATAATATTAGATACTCCAATGAGAGTTTATGTCGAAGAAATTCTTAACGCAACTACTTTTGTGATTCAAAAGCAGGAGATTCATCATGAAGTTTCAGAACATTTGGAATTATAAATATTTCACGATTTACTAATTTAAATGGCATATTTATTACGTTCTTTAATTTTCTGAAGGTCCAATTTTTAATCAACTAATACTGGACTATTATCAATTATAGTATTCTTTGTTGAGTTTCTTTTTACTAGCTATTGTCTAATTCCTACATTCATTTTCCTAATCCCAAGACGTTGAATGATGATATTATATTTTACAAGATCTTCTAAAGTTGAAACAACAAATATGTCATTATTCCATTATTTAAGTATGGGTTTTAGATATCAAACAACTATTCTGTGTATATTTTCCCTTCTTCATACTAATTAGATAATGCAGCTATTAATCGAGGCCGATATCATTCAGTATTTTTTTTGTCAGTCTTCCAGAAAAAGACTAAAATCGAGGTTTAACATTCCGTATTTTTGATTGTTATTGTCCAGAGAATACAAAGTGAACTTGAACAACTTGAAAGCCAGAAACAAGCGCAAGCATAAAATTATCCTAAAAGGTCCTTTATCAACTTATGATTGTTTATTTTTGACATTCTTTGTATGGAAATAAAGCACTAGTAGTATCTGTGCGAGAGATTTGGTTTGTACCTAGTGAGACAATCTGAGGGAATGATCAAAACCAATATTCCTTTTGCGACTCGAAGTTTAGTAAAACGCAAAACTATGTGCTTTACAAGAGACGTTGACTCATAATTACCAATTTGTTTCGAAGTGAATCAGCCAGATATTGCGCCCCCTTAGTTCCAATGTATTTCCTCTAAGAGAAAGTAAATTGAGAGTCTATTACCGAAAGAGACAGTAAATGAAGAATATGGAAGAAACAAATTTACCGTATTATTGGCTAAAGCTTCTGCGATAAATCGTGTACCTTCATCGTCTGTTTTATTCTTTTCTAGATAAATACAACGAATTCTCTATGTAAAAATGTATCGTGTAACTATTTATATATATATACTATGCATGAGTAAAAGTTACTATGCTGTTTCATAATAAGTTGCTTAGATATTCTATTCCGTCGACTCCGATTTCATTGCCTCCAAGTTGAAGCTCAAAAAGTGTCTGATTTTTTAGAAAAAAGCCACAAAGTGAAGCATAGACTCTCAATTGGAAAACTACCGTATGGTTTTTTAAAGCTTCAGCTAGAAATCGCACACCTTCATCTCCGATCCCATTGTCTGCTAGATAAATATGACTGATAACCTATAAAAGAAGAATGAATTGATTTTTCTGAATATGACGGAAATAACTGATACTAACCATATTGTGTTGTAATGCATGGCTAATATATTGTGCTCCACGAATTCGGATTCGATTGTTCCCAAGATTGAGGGAAGTAAGTGTCTTGTGGTGTGAATATTTAAATAATGATAGGTGCAACTATAGCAGTGATCAAATCAAGAATTACCTTGATATGTTTAATTCCTCCAGCTACATATCTTGCGCCATCTTCTCCGATCCCATTATTTTCAAGATTAATATTATGAATTGTCTAGGCAATAAATAATAAGAAGAATAATTATATACTATATCCATGTGAAAAGAGAGCTACCAAATTTTCTTGTAATTCACTGCTCAGATAGTACGGTCCTTTACTTACAATATGATTGTCTCTGACGAGGGAACCTTGTCAGGTGCCCAACGCCTATTTCAATGAAACTTTGTCTATAGATACTATATAATGCCGTAGTAAAAACTCTAAAATTGTTTGAGTGCGAATCGCTTGCTTCAAAAGTTATGGTTGCCTTACTTTTTGACTGTATGGAGAAAAATATAGAAGGAGAAAATTCTGCAACATAGCTTGACGATGAAAACACAAATAGACTACCATCCACAGCTCTCCCCCATCCTAATATGCAAGATCTGGAACAACACCAGGAAAGAAATTCAGAACTTTGAATCATATTCTCATAGAACTATGGTTCCTAATGTTCTATATTTTGTTCTACCCAGGTGAATGAATCCAATACCGAATCCGATCGGATCCTACGATCCGATGAAATCTTATGGGAATCCGGGTTGTGGAAACAGTAACGAATACGACGGAAAAAACCTATTTTCTCATTTGTGTACGAATACGCATTTAATCCCAATAGTGGAGGCCTGTCTAATCATACGATGAAATCCAATCGGATTCCGATAGTAGGATTCGATAAAACCCAACACTAGGGATCCGAATCTCGGATTGCAACCAGGAATCCGATGGGATTTTGTCGGATAAGAGAAACTCCGATAGAAACATGATCGGATCCAACGGTCGCAATGATCCTCATGGGTATACAGTCAAAAACTAACACAACCATAACTATTGAAGGAAGCGATTCGCACTCAAACCCTTTTAGAGTTTTTACTACGGCACTATGTAGTATCTATAGACAAAGTTTCATTGAAATCGGCGGTGGGCACATGAAAAAGTTCCCACGTTAGTCTAGGAATGCAACGGTGACAGTGAATTACGTTTCACCGGTTCATGCGGATAACCAGGTTCAACACGCATTCACTGACATTAGCCGGTATTCGCCTTATGCCGCCAGTATAAACAAATATAAGCCGAATCCGATCAGTATAAAACGGTAGGATGGTTACGGTAAAGACCGGTTATTTTCACCGTTGCATCCCTACGTTAGTCTAATGGATACTAGTGTCTTTTTGTTGTAGAAATAAATTGAGAATGGAATACATAGAAGGCATCTATAATACCATATTATTTCTTAAGATTTCAGCAATGAATTGTGCACCTTCTTCTCCTATGGCATTAGAACCTAGTTCAATATGTTGGATTGTCTATATGCCAACAGTGAATAAATTCTCTATACGCAGTAAAAAGGCCTGATAGTCACTTTGTTGTTTCGTAATGCGATAGCCAGATATTTGGCTTCATATTTTCTGATGTTTCGACCTGCCAAGTTCAACTTTTTGAGTGTCTGTGTTAAAAATTAAATACGCAAACAACAATCACTGATAGAAATAAATATATCAATAAAGGCAAATAGTATTTTACTAATGTTGAATAACTTAATACTATACTAAAATGTTCAAATAGTAGAAACGCATCTTAATACCTGGTATTTGATATAATCTTGTCATATTATACCTAACGAGTCTCTGATCGACACAAACAAATGTTTTTCGATAGAATGGTATACTGCCGAAAGCGATGTGTTGTAATAGTACTTTATTCTTTCCGATCAAGTATAAGTTTACTGGTTATTGAACTTGAAAAGGTATTAATGAAACGATTGATAGTGCCAGCTAACGTGACTTGAAAGCGAATCACAATCATTTTCGTTTTGTTGGGGGTTTGAATCTTTAGATTCTGTAATAATTTTATTTAGTAGGATTTCTCAATCTGAGAGATTTTTGTCAGTGTAACACTCCGGTTCGCTAAACTCAGCATACTCTTTATCCTTCATCGACCACTGTATATCAAATTACAACATGCCATGGTATTCATCTGCATGTATTTCTCTAGACTTTGTACAGTGTCTGATAATTGAGAACTATTTAGATAGTGCAATAGAATCTGAGAAAGTTTGAGATCATTATAAGCACTATATAATGATAAATGGAGAAACTGAAATTCTCGAAACCATATGATTATCACAAAGTAACATACAACAACTTCATTGTGATTTTTATTTGAATTAATCTTTATGAAGCTGTACCATCTTTTCGATCTTGAGAATAGCAACGTCTCTTAACAACCTTTGTGTAGCTTTATCGAATCCATCGTTCTGAACATCTAACAAAATGTAACGGTAGAGAGAAAACTGGTCTGAGTTATATTCCTTCCGTTAAAATTCTTTAGCTTGTCATATATACTAATTCATCACATAACTATTAGTCACAAGGACTATTGGATATAGATCGATCGAGTGGTCAGTTTGTTATTGATTGAGTAATCCTGCACAAACTAACCATTAGTGACATGCAAATAATCATATTGAACTCCTTCAGAATACAGAATATTAAATACTTCTCTTTTCAGGATCAGAATAAATATACTCTACAATATTGATCCCTTACTTCCATAAGGCCCCTCCATGGTATACTGAAAATAGGATGTTTCAAGTGTTGAATAAAACAGTAAAAGCCGCCATTTCTACTAAAACAAGTTATTTAAATAAAAATTTAATTACTAGATTCTTCACTAGCAGTGGGTATTTTCAACTTATGATTCGAAAATTCCTAGTAGATAAATAAAATGTTGAACATAGTTTTAGGAAGAGAATTTTCACAGGAACGTTAAAAAACAGACCTGCCACTACTCCGATTATATTTTCTTCTCCCTAGTAGTCTAAACACAATGTCGAAGTATTTTCGACCTTCAATATTATGATGTTTCAATTGGTACAATTTACCAATTCTACCTTTCTTCAATGGTAATCGTGATTGTATAACTTTTCTTATGTGTTTACCAAGAACAAGAAAATGGCTGTCTTTTCAGCAGGGTCTTACTACATACTTGTGATTTTGTGACATCATAATTTTCATGTATAATACGAACAGTTGAATGAAATTCATTATTTATTGATAATGATTTAAATCTTATTGTAAAAGGCAAGTATTGCTTTCTTTGTTTTATATATTTCAACTGTATTTCAAAATTTGTAGTGGACATAGGTATTGTATAGATATTAATAACATTCCGCTGCAAAACATAGTCACATGTGATAACCCAATTTTTTTCCTGCAACCAAAATGAAGTTCGAAATTGATCGACAAGTAAAGTAAGATCTCCTGCATCACTATTTTCCTGCAACGTGTAAGAAAAAAAAATTCAAAAGTTTTAAGACTTGATAGCGTATTGTGAATTAAATATTCCCATTTAGAACCATTTGCAATAGAGTCTAAATTTGATCTGTAGGAAATCAGCTTGAGCCTGACGAGCGATGGTGTTAAGGAGAGAATTAATTCAAATTCGGTCATTGATAAAGAACTCTTAGAAATCATCAATGATGTCAATTGTGAGTAGCGTGTAGAGAAAGGTGATAAATTCAATTGATTTGATTTATCAATAATAAATTCTTTTGTAATGAATGTTCGTAGATATGGCAAACGTTGCAAAAGAAAATTATATTCTTTCAACGAACATGATCTTATGGTGAGAAATGTCATAGTACATCGATTTGGCCAAGGTATTCTCATAATGTTGTAACACGATTCAGCTAAGCACAATTTACGAAAGTGTGGTTGAACTATAACCTTGGAAATAAAAGGTAATTGACTGTCATATTCTGTATCAGTTGAATGAATGTTTAGTGAAACCAAGTTACTAATGTTTAGATGCTGCAAAGCTTCAGAATCAGTCCGTCGATCAGCTCGGCATAATGTAATTGATTGAAGTCGTGTTAATTGACTGGTATCAAAGAGTGAAAGGAAGAGCTTAGGTTTTTCAAATTGATTGTACATATTTATAAGTCCTAGTGAAGAAATTTTTTCGGATTGTATACAACGAGAAATGATTTTCAAACGAGATTGCGAGATGCAATCGAGATTTAAGTCGTATTCATGATAAAGATTGACAATTAGATAGAAACGTTTGCACACTTTGCGAACGAAAAAATATATGAAGTATGCATCAAGATTGTTCAAAATACGATGAATTAATTCAACAGGTAATGTGAGTAAAGACATATCTGCCATTATGTACTTCCTTCTGAAAACAAATAGTATAATGAATTTTTAGGATTCCTAATGTATATTTGTTTAACCATAAAATATAACACTGTTTACAGCTTAAATTTTTCACCTTTCAGAAAAGCCATCATTTAACACAATCAATAAAGTATGATTACATCATTTTTTTTATATCACTGTGTACAGCCTAAACAGATATTGTTTTGGAAAACTGAACCATAAAATTATGGAAATGAGAATAAAGTTGATGTTCAAAGATGAATTATACATGATGACAAGTTTAGTGTTTCAATTGAAACTCTGCTGTGCAACAGTCGAATGTATAAAATAAATATAACATTCCTAAAGTATCATATGCAGGGGTGCAAAAAGTATTGTTTGATATGTGAAATAAAAAGCTTTTTTTTTCTAGTGACGCTGAACTTATTTTTTTAATTTTCTTGTTCGCATTTTTAATCGTCTAATTTACTAGAAATACTCAATTTAGTAGCTGTTCCTGTCGATTGTGGTCTCACTAGGAAAATAAGTTGGCCTTGGTTAAAAAAAACTGTGATTTTCGTTTCATTTTCAGCGTATTTTTTTATTTCTTTCATAACAGAACTAAAGACTAGTCAAAAATATTATCTGACATCTCATGTTTTCTTACCTCTTCTGTTATACAAAACAATGAAGTTTTATGATAAAATGCTAATAGTATACTCGCTTACATAATGGGAGATGTAAAAAGCAATACACTATTTATTCTTACTCTCTTATAAAAAGTTTACATAAATGTGAGAAAGATTTCTTTTCGAGATAATATTCGCAAGCAGAATACTACCTACTACAAAAACGAAGCAAAAACACCATTCAATAAAGATTGTGCAGCCCCCATGAAAAATGAGGGTGCAGGTTTCGGCTCATAGTGTGGATGCGGGCGTCGGTATGCGTAGACGAAGGCACAGATAAAATCAAGATTGATACCCATACTAAATCCGTAGCTCGAGATCATATTTATTTCTTTGATTTGTTTGGATTTTATTTTGCTTAAAAGACTTTCACAACCTTCCTTGCATATGGCAGTGGCGCAACAATTTATCACACTGTGGTCTTAGAATTTATTTAGGCGTACGAGCACGTTTTCTACTACTTGGATATGCAGTGTGGTTGTGGCGAGGGAGTGCCAAGAGGGGAAAATGGATCAGGGATCCCAGGATCCTGATGGATTCTGAGAATATTGTTGGATTCTAGGGATCCCGGTGGATCTGGGCCTGATTTTGGACTGTGGGGCGAGTGTGGGTCAGGGTTTTGGTACAGGTGTATACGTGAGTGTCGATGTGTAGAAAGATTCAGAAAGAATCGATCATTAGAGGTAGCAAGGGTGTGGGTGTGAGGCGTGGCAAAATTCTCACAAACAGAGTGTAAGAAATTTTCATCGTAAACCTTTATCATTGGCTGCATCACTCTTTTCTTCATACACGCTAAAATAAAATCCGTCGCGTTTATTTGTCGTGGTCTTCCGCTTGAAAATGTGTTGTAATCAGAATGTGTTGCGTTCTGTTTGCTGGCTATAGCCATTCACCGTTATGTTTTGCATCAACAGTTGTATATAAACAACATGATTAAACATCCGAAGCATACGTCTTCAAAATGTTTTCCTATAAAACTAACTCTCAGTTCTCGATCACTGGAGATCAGGCCAACCAAATACCAGTTAGGTGCCAACATCTGAGTTACTTGAATTATCCAGAATAGAAATAATTCAATAGAAATAAATTGACTAGATGTCAAAATGTGCTTTAATGCAAAAAATTGAAAAATATGCTGTATGGTAGGTTCGAAATATGCTTTGAGAATGTGTCGTGCAAACATGTATCGTGGTCTTACTGGGAAAACGTGTCGTACTTAGATGTGGCGTGCATTGTGTCCCAAATCATGACACATGCGACACGTCTTATCTTAGTGCGTATCAGATGCCACTCAAAATGAATCAAATGCTCAACTGATGTTTTCGTTTCTGTTAATATCTTCAAAAGAGTATATTTAAAGGCTTCATAAATTCCGTTAAAAGTCTGTATCCTGGAGTAGAGTTTTATTGTCTCCAGTAGATTCTGAGTGATTCTAATGGCTGATATATGCTATTGTGCAAGTGATTCCAGACAAACAGTGGTTAGTGACAGATATCCAGGGTCACTTTAGATATGTTGGTACCAATATCTGAGCATAATAATCAAAGAGTAAGTGAAAAATAAGGTAGTCATGCCCTATAGGTAAAATTCAAGATGCAAAGCCTGGCATTGCGTGATTTCCACATGATAGCATTTTAACAGCATGGTTTAGTTGTAAAAGCAAGTAAAAATTAATCAGGATACTACCGTCGATTCGGCTTATAAGAGTGCAATCGGGGTTTCTAAAATAGACTCTTATATCAGGACCGCTCATTAATCCGAAGTATACGTAAAACAGTGCAAAAATTGTTTCTTGTCAACATTCATTAAGTAGTACATAGATACATAAATTTACTTAAAGAAATCCGTGATTTTACTTTGAGTACGATTAATTAAAGCGTTCTTTTCGATCATGTATTCGATATCATAATATGAGTTATACTTTGTAAAATTCTTTTCCAAATACGCGCGAACCATCGAAAGATGCATCAGTGCATCTTTATGAGAGACACCTGATATCGATTCATAAGAAATTACTGCTTCTTCTTCGTCATCTTCTTCTAAATCGACCACTCCTTGACGATTTAGTTTCACTGAATGGCAAATTTCGTCATCCATGAGATTTTCAAAACATTCGGCTTCCTTGTCACAATCGACGAAAGCCTCGAAATCTTCTTCTTGTATGACTTCACCGAATTCCAACACATCCAAAAACATCTGCATTTCGTCCACGTTGCTAATATTGTCACTAACTAGAAAACCGGCTTTTCGAAAACAGGTTTCGATCGTAGAGGGCGAAACAAGAAAACAAGCTCGTTTGAGCAAATGCAACGCCTTTAAAATATTGATCGATTTTGCATAATCGATTATCGACATACTATCATTGACCGCTTGAAGCATTTTTCTCATAATTTAAGTGCATATTTATAATCATATAGATAAAAAGGCTCTTTTATACGGAAAAAAATTGCAAAAAAGCGCCAAAACACAGCTCTTATAAGCGGACCGGTTCTTTATTCGGAGCTCCTATAAGCGGACTCGACTGTAAGGTGAAAAGTTATCTTTTCTGCTCGAAATTCCATGTAAATTTTTAAACGCACTGCTCAATTTCGGGTTAAAACGTTTTCTTTACGATAAGTGTAAATGTTTAGAATACCATAACTGATAATATGCACGAATGAAACTCATCATGTACTGTTGATCGTCAAAGTGAAATTTATTATGCATGAAAGCATTGCAAATCTGAAAACTCAAAAGAACGATTGTTATTGTTTTTATGTACGGTTAATCATAAAATTGATCGATTTATATTTGAAGAAAACCTGTTTTGAAAAAATATGAGGGTGATTTTCTTGACTTCTCTGATTTTCAATAAAATATAGTCTGTTATTTTTTTCATAAAATCAATTGGTCATTAAAGAACATTTGGCAAATGTAATAAAAGATGCAGTGACACCCGTAGTACCATTAGGTAAGAGGAATCAAAAATATATCCTTCTAACAATCGTCGATATATACTTTCAAGACAACGGAGCTCTTGACCGTCCCAATGAATCTACTCAAAATGAAGATAAAGATGATAAACATAAAGGTATATCTGAAACACCTTAATTATCAATTAATAATTGAAATAGAATTCTTTTGAAGTAGCTCAATAGCAAACAGTTGAGGTTGCATCCATTAATATGAGTGGTCTTACACAAAAATATGAGGAAAAAGACGGTATTAAATAGATTATTTGATTTTTTAATTAGTGATATTAATGATTTTCTTTTTAAAGTGTTTGGAAAACGATCGTCAACAAGTTCACGTTCTAGTAGGATCGATCTTATAATAGATCAGCAAGAAGGAGGTATGAAGAAAATCACAAATATTTTCCCAAGAATTGACTTAAATCCTTTTCTTTCAGATAAGACTTCCTCTTCATCTTCTGATACGATGTATTGTACAAAGAATGATAGTCAAAACGAAGGTATGAACAAACATAATTGACTTTTTAATGAACAAAGGTAGTGATTGTCTGTTTGAATTGTCTTCGATAGAATTGCCAGCAAGCCCACATTCTAGTATGATTGGTGTTGCTGCAGGCAAAGAAGAAGGTATAAAAAGAAAAAGAAAAATTCCAAGAATGTAATTTAATACTTTCTTTTATATAGGACTCCACCTTCCTCTCCTGAGGGTGTGGGTCTGGGTCTGGGTGTCATTTCCCTTTAATCCACACCCACACCCACACCCACATCGACACTGAAACCTTGCTACACAGGCAGAGCCAAAACAGCACGCACACGCGCAGCGAGACTAATATCCCCACCTACAGTGATACGCACCGTCATGCATGACCAGGCTTGCTTGGTTAGGTGAGATGGAGAAAAGCACAAAATAGGCAATGAAGGATTGGAATATGTAAGCGAGAGAAATTACCAACATAGCTATAATGCACTAGTTTCAATGGTCACACGTGCGGATAATGAAATTATTACTGGTATATGACTCAAACACATCACGCTAGTTTGGTTGGAAAGAGGAAGCTTGTGTGTAACATATTTATATTCTCGTTCAGTGCGCACTGTAAACCTCATTTACTGCATTAGATACGAAATATATACCAGGTATAGACATTTATTCAGTGATAGCTTTCCGAAAACTAAAAATGGTGACTGTATGCACTTCTTGTGGTTCACAAATCCCATCGTCGATGATTATTTACAAATGTCGTCAATGTGTTCATCATTTTGTTTGTAATATGTGTATGGCATGTGACCACAATCGTGGAAGTGCTGCTTTTCATACGCTTGATAAAATAGTCGTACCAAGTCCTGAACCAAGAGTCACTGCTAGCATTACATCATCGGCATTTACTGAAGATCCACGGCAAAGCCAAACAGAAGTAAGCCCTATTAAAGCAATAGACAATGTATTTGTGATACATTTTATCTCTATTATTAATTGCAGACATCTTCAAAGTCGTCATCAATATTCAATAGTGACGCATATCTATACGGCATGCTAGGTCGTTGTTCTCATTGCAACTGTATGGTCGCCATGGATAAAGAAGAAAGTTTTCAATGTCAACAATGCCCAAAGGATTTTAGTGTTTGTGCTCGATGTATGCCGTTGATGACAACACATCATTCTTCGGTGCATACATTTTCAAAGCAGCCTTTCAGTTATTGGGCGAAGATAGCACATGATATGGATCATCTTGATATCACATGCGATGGTTGTTCAACACAGAGATTTAATGGAAAACGTTATCAATGTGAAGAATGTCCGCCGAGCTATGATCTCTGTGAAAACTGTTTTGGAAAGAAACATACACACCATAAATTCAAATATATAAAAAATCCTTTATTACATTCCATTAATCAAAGATCATTAAGTGCAAGAACTTTGGCATTAGCCGAGAAAAATATCGAGGGCAATACTAATTGGCGTGATCCATTAACAGGTTGGACGAAATCTGATGCTCAAGAAGTTAGTCAACAGGCAGAAAAGGAGGAAGAAAATTATAAGAATCGATTGCAACAAATACTGAAAAAGAAGGAAGAACGTGCAGCAGGAGATCTTCAACTTTCACGGCAAAGACTTTATGACACAGAAAGACGCGTACAAGACACCATTGATGAAAACAGAAAACTCTTGCTTTGGCGTATGGCACGATTGTCTTGACGATAATGTTTAAGCTATGACTAAAGTATAGTGAGGTGCCAGCGAAGCGACCTTCAAGTAAACATTTTTTTCGATTTTAATAAACCTATCAAAAGAGTTTCAGCTGCAGACCACGAAAAATGACTAGTAGCTTTTAGTTTCTCAGAACGCTACTTACGAGTCTCGATGTGGGTGTGGGTCCCATGTGAAAATATTTTGCATTTTAAGCTGTTTTTCAGCTGCTTAGAGTCGCTTTATCATATATAAGTGGCAGAAATGTTCTTCAATATGCATATAACAAGCTCCTAAAAGCAGACTTCTGTGGAAAGTGGCTTAATTCAACTGAGAAAATAATTTTTGAAGCACTTTTCTGCGCTCGTCAGCCTACTTGCTTAAAAGCACTGCTGGCTTCTTGAATCTCAGCGATTTCCAGTCTTTGTGACGGCAAATATTTATTGGTGTCGTCAACTTTTTCAATTTAAGCATCAATCAGTGCTTCATTAAACACTTTACAGTCAGGAAATCTGGTAACCCGCCATGTCTTTTGAAGCACTTGAATTAATATTTCAACAACAGCAAATTTTGCATCCTCTTTTAAAACCAAAGCAATATATTCATCCGGAAAAACACAGATTTTGATGCTTTTTTTGTTCATGATGTTATAAATACATTTTGTGAAACACGACCAGAAAGAAGTGTCGAACTGATGAAGGTAGAAATTGCGTACCGACCTCTACCACCTCCTCCACAAAGACAGTTACCGATAGCTCATCGACCCTGCCCCCCCCCCCTAATAACTGATCGTTACCGACAGGTGGGTGCTACTGCGGGTGTAAATGAAAAGAAAATAATACTAAACCCACACTGAAACAAAAACCAAAACCGAAACGGAAACCCACATCCACATCCGCACCCGCATCCACACCCACACCCACACCCACACCCACACCCACACCCACACCCACACCCACACCCACACCCACACCCACACCCACACCCACAGTACTGCTACACCCGAACATAGCCGGACGTTAATTCTCATTGTGGGTTTAGTTCCCAATTCCCATTGAGTGTCCTGAATGTGAAAGCTTGGCCTAATCTGAGGTGTGTATGTTTTCTTTTCTCGTGTGAAAGGTAAATCTTATCTAACTGTGGGTCAGGCTATATAACATCTGTGCTTGAATCAGTCGAGAAAGTTAGATTTATGAGATAGCTGGAGTACTTTTTGATTCGGATATGAGACATTGTATCGATACTATCTTTTTCGGTTTTCGTTCGATTGATGTGGGTACTTGTAATGTGTATATTATATGGATAGTAAACGGACACTCTGGAATCCTTTGTTACCTCAGTTTTCTTTAAGAACCATTTTCTAGATGAAAAATGTAGGCATGCAGCAGTGCTAAGTAGGCGATATCAAAGATGAATGTTTTTTTATATCTAAAACCCCCAGTCCCTACCAAACCTTCAGCTCATAATTAGTCATTTTTGATTAGGCTACCCAATGGTACTATCTAAATTTACAGAACTANTAGTTCTGTAAATTTAGATAGTACCATTGGGTAGCCTAATCAAAAATGACTAATTATGAGCTGAAGGTTTGGTAGGGACTGGGGGTTTTAGATATAAAAAAACATTCATCTTTGATATCGGCTATTTCGCACTGGTGCATATCTATAAAAATGTGATAAAGTGTATTCCTCTTTTTAGCAACTAATAGAAATGTCGCAATGGTTTTCATTTTATTTCGACCTGAACTTTGGTATTAATTTTGGTTTAATTATTTTCTGTTTTATCGTCACCATGTATCTTTGTTGGTTTCAGGCAACACTATTCTCGTCCTTGAGTAAAAAGATACTTAACATTGGATTCAACTTAAGTGCTGATGGAGATGCATTCGAATCTATTAGTTTTTATGGAGTTATTTATCGAGTAGACGGGTGTATTTGTTGCTTTGGTATTATGCTTCCCTTTTGTTTGGTCATTATGGTTACCATGACAATATCAGCAGCGTTGATGACACTTGTTGATGGCATGGTTTTAAATGTTGTCTATCTTCCTCCTTATGAAAAATGCCCAGACTTTGGAGATTTGCATTGCTTTTCAACATATTGGAATCATAGTTATTTCTTCTGTAACTCATCTGACCTTACTATTCCGGAAAGGTTTGGCAGAGTCAACTGCTATCGATGGGCCAAGAGAGATATTTCTACGAATGGGGTTCTTGAACAGATTGGAAGTTGTACTGGACTTTTTCAAGCGCTTATTTGGACAATCACTTTGTACTTACGGTTATTGAACTACTCTTTTCAAGTTTGCGATAAAATAGGATGTACGTGTTGGACAGTGTTCTAGACAATGCTAGCTGTTCTTCTCTTATTTTTGCCACCAGTAGGTTCAATAGTTCTCATCGCATACTTCTTCGCTCGTAAAACTACTACTACAGGATTAACAATCGGTGTACTGAGCTGTGTAGTGTGTGTCGGAGTATCAACAGCGCTGTTGGTATTAATACTTTTTTTTTGCGGTAAAAAAGAGAACAGAAGCAGTAAAGTAACTCCTTCAAGCAACGTAGTTTCAGGGAATTGTCAAGAGATGACTGTGATTTCAAATGGAAAGCAATCTCAACGGTCACCTATCATAAGCAAAAAGAAGCGGAAGATTCAAGTCTAATCGAATATATTATAATTATTTATCTAAAGCAAACTTTCGAATGTGCCTTATTGACTTGCAGCACATACACGATGGATTATGTATGAACCAACAATAATTGTTGATTTAAACAGACTCTGCAATCAAATCAGTTTTTTTTGCTTAACGGATTCTAATAAAATCTGAATCATGCATAGCAAAACGACACAGAAGTCACAGTTATAAGGGAAAAATCATTATTTTCACGTGAAATAATTTAATCATTTATTTATGCATAATTAGGGTGTGTTAAGCTCTGAAACATTAAATTGAAAGCAGTATACACGAAAGATTTCGACTGTTGCTTCTGCCAATTATCATCAGGTATCCTTAGAATCTAATACTGCATGAGAAAATAAACTATATATATATATGTAAAATTACTTCTTAGAATTTAACATTGCGTGTAAGGGTGAGGGTGTGAGTGTGTCAAGCATACCATGATCGTGATTTCATCCTCGCTTAAGGGTCACCGCCAGAGGTTTGGGTTTGGGTGTGGCTTTAGCTGTGCGTTTGACGGAAAGAATGACACCCACACCCACGTCGACGCCCAAAGGAGCACCATCACCAGCACGCTAAATCCCAATTTCAAACTCACACCATACTAGCACACATATATAAATCCGTCTCGTATTTTTCAAGTCAGTCCATCTCCCATCTACGGTTCTGACGTTTTCCCTTTCTCCTGTGATTTGTGTATACGATGCGTTGATGTTTTTCAGAGAAGAGAATAATTAAATCGTTGAAATTAAGAACGAGAAAACTACAAGTAGTTGTCGAACAAGTCTCTGAAATGGAATGTGGTGTTCAAGGACACTGACCGTTCAGGCTTTGTGAGTCCCCGCTTACAAAGACAATAGCCACCGCAGCTGCTACTGTGGTCATTGTATGCAGCAACACAACCAAAATCATTAGCGCACTTTACTGCAACACAGCTGTTACTTGATATCGAAAACTAACTGGAGCGTTTTTCCGGATTAATAAATCGAAAACATTTAGGGTTTTCGCTACTCAAATAAAGATTCGTTATCGTTTTGAAATCCGTTTCTTTTCCATGGGTGTTATTTTTCCAGCATAATAAAACACTCTAGTCGTTGAATTGCTTTGAAGATTGAAACTGAATGGTGGCTGCCAAGAGAAAAGGCCCATACTTCGAAGCTTTGTTTTACTAGACGTCATCGGAACGCTCGTGTCTTACAGTGCGGTTGAGGGTTTGACTAAACAATTGACAGCCATACCCACAACAATCCACACCCACACCCACACTCACCCTTTAGGACAAAAAATTATTCTCGAAAAGTAGGGACCAAACTTCTGCGGATGGCGTTATAGTGAAGCGATACTCACAAACGCTAAAACTATTGTAACACTGATAATGACACAGCTGAATGATAGATTAACTGTTCTATAATTCTATCATCATCAAATCAACCTGAAAAAAACGCTGAAGCTACTCGGATAAAATACCGATTCACAATAGTATACAGGTAGAAGGTCACTTTGAACCAATTAAAGAGTCTAACTAGAATTAAACCGATCGTTCCATCGTGATCAGGAGTGGCAAAGCGTAAAAAATACTATTTTTTGAACCTGAAAGAAAAGAATAGTAGAACACGTCAACTCCTTTGCCTAAAATTCAGCAAAAAATCAATAAAAGTCGTCGTACTCTCGAAATAATAATGAGGCAAAAAGCTGTCCGTCATAGACTCTCCCGCTATTTCTTCACGCTCTGCCCAATGGCGCAAAACAAAATACAAAAGCTCTTAAAATAAGGCTAGTGCAATGAATAATTTGAAACGTTCCACAAGTACCGTACCATTCACTAACCGAAAATGTTTTTCAGAACACGAACATGTTCTAATTCGATACAGGTAAACCAAAGACAATGTTTGAGAGAATAAATTAAACCATAGTGTGGGTGTGAGTCAAGATATCTAGTTCAGTCATGCGCATATTACATCCAACCCATAATCATAGTCACCCATATTTATACCCCCACCCTATCCTACTTGAGTTAACGCATGATGTCTTTTAAAACAAAACATGATTTCCTGTATAACTCGACAAGGCCTACAAATTTACCACGATAAAATCATCGCGCTGGCAGAATGTCACATAAGCAATGTGCTTACGTGCGTGAAAGCACCCCTTTTCAAATATGTTGCAGTAAATTATCGGAGAATATGAAGAAACAATCAGAAAAAGATTTCATTGGATAGGAACAATCAGTCAACGCTTGAAATTTGTTCAAAAATTTATCGAAACTAAATCGTAGTTACTACAAAAGATGCTCATAAATTCATCCTTCATTGAACGGTTTCAATTTGAAAAAATACAAAGCAAGATAAGTGAATCTTCATGAATCTAAGAAAATCGTTTTTCCCACATTTAAGAGTATACCGCCATATACAACTGAATTATTAATTTTCAAACAGACACCATGTAAAGTTTTTATTCATACAACAATTAATTTCATTTTGTATAATAAAAATAGCTATGCAAACAAGATTTATCTCTTCTTTACGTTTCACAAAGTCTTCATTCTTATTCATCAATTGCATTCTACAATAGTAAAACATAAACTACCGAAAGGATTTTGTACAAAATCGTACGTTCAACTGATTGAAAGCAAGTCCAAGTCAGTGTGATGGAAATTGAAGATGTTATCGATATACAATGTGGCTGATATATATTCTGTGCTACGTGTTAAAATGCACTTGATATAATACCAGTTTGATTTACCTAGGTTTGTCCCTACAAAATTAAGAAAGTTGATTTCGTATGATGTTTTTATATGGGTTGAATTCATATCTTTCGTTGCGTGAACGACGGTTAGCGACACGCTATATACGTTTTTTCTACTTACTAAAATGGTGTTGCCGAGGAGTCAAGAAAATCGTTAGTGACAAATCGATTTTAAGAGTAAGACAAAATGAAGAACGGAGAAAAATCAGTGTCGAAGCTTGGTGGGTGAGAAACATTTTCCTTTACCATGTATTTTTCACGATGTGTACTCATTTCCAAAAGTAGAGATGTTGGTTAGTATGAAACTACTTATCCTTTTTATTTCTTATCGCTAATTGTCGCCCATAACATTGAGAACAGACGGTGCTTATATACATATATAGGAAGGAGAAAAAAAACTATAGGGAAAGGCCAAGACAAAACACAGACGCTATATGTAAGAATGTTATTATTAAACATGGTATTGGGTTTGGTATACAATTCTATATAAAGCAACATATAACAGAAAATGTAAGGGAGTTACATAGAAACTATTTGTTTTGGTTGGTATTAATATAAGGGAGTAATTTTTAGCAACACAAAAAAATATTGTTAAAGACGTTACATTAGTATTGGATTTGATATAAATTTCCATATATGGGAATATATAAGAGAAAACGTAGGGAACTAAATAGGAATTATCTTGTTTTAATTAGTACTATTATTAAGGGGTATAAAAGGATGTTGTTAAAGACGTTACACTATGTACAAACGTATGTGATGATTTGTTACTCACTTTGTAACGTGTTATTTACCCAGCAGTACCTTGTTTCTATCTGCTTGTTCTGCTCGATGAAGTGAGCCTTGTATCAATTCAAGTGGATTTTCTTTGTTTTTTTTTCTAGACTATAGGCCTCGATATCAGAGAATATTCTTTTGAAAATATCATCAAATTATCAACAACATCACATCTAGACTTTTTTAAATCAGATTCTTTGTGGTCAATATCAGGCAACGACTTGAATTAATCCAATCTACGTTTCAAATATTAACGGAGAGGTTAGTTGAAAATTAATTTAACTAGCTACATTTTCAAAAAAAGCTCGCTATTAGTCGAATTATAAAATACTAACATTATGAAATTGATTTCTTCGTATCTCTTGAAGGTGACTAGATTGCTGGAGAATCATGTATTATCTGTATAAGTTGAAAACCAGTTGGCTAATCTATTTTATCTTTGAACTCGATCGAAACATTCTAAACATGAATCTATTCCCTAAATTTCATGACAAACGATTGAAATCCTGAATTGATCGTGTGAATGACCGGCAGACTGGACACATTGATCGATGCTATACTGTGCTTACATTTTTTTGAACACAAAAAAAGAAACTTTGGAGAGCAAAATTCGTTCTTACAGCTAGGTGTCTAGATTAAAATAATACTGACTCAAGATCGCTAGCTTGTATTACATAAAGGGAAAAGTTGGATTTTTCACTACTGGACTCTGTAACACTCCTGAATATTGAGAGATAACGAGGCAAAAACATTTTAACCACATTTTAATATGACGCATATTTGGTGAAAGTTTCATCGAAATCGGATGCAAGACAAGTTTCTATGATCAGTATTTTCTGTGAACTGTAGTCACCCAACATAATAACTCTCTAGACGTTATTATTCTCAAGACATAGTGGTAGAAAATCCTTTTCTGGGTGCTATAATATCAGGATTCATTTTTAGCTAACAGTAACAAGTACATATAAAAATAAAAATGTCGTCATCATCTTCATCATCAAAAAAACAATTGACCATTCTTTTCACACCATTGGATGCATTTGGTCATGTCCATGCTTGTATTGGAATAGCTCAACCACTTAAACAACGTGGACATCGAATTGTTTTTGGAGTAACAACAGGTTGGAAAGGAAAATTATTGCCTTATGGGTTTGAAGAAGTTTTGTATGGTGCAGAAACAAAACCATCACAAGTACACATAGAATTTATTAAAATCTATGCTAATGAATTACGGAAAAGTTCTTATGATCAATTAGCAGTTTTTGAGCATGATTCTCAACGTGATTTTATTAGCATGGTTAAAAATGATGATACATTTCTTCGTGATTTAGTAACTGAAGTAAAACCTGATATTATTATTGTTGATCATTATGTTTGTCAACCATCATTAGTAACAGCAGGAGTACCATGGATTTGGTTAATGTCAGCTAATCCATTGGGTCTTAATGAAGGAAATTGTCCACCTCGTGGTTCAGGTTATCCATCTGATGGTGATCGTCATGAATGGGATAAATTTAGAGAAGAAATTAAAAGAATTTATGAACCAATGTGGAAAGAATTTAATCACTGGATAAATGAACAAGGTGCACCACCATTGACTAAGCAAATGTGGCCATTTTTTCAAAATGCATCACCCTATCTAAATCTTTACTTGTATCCAGAGGAAATGGATTACACTGATTTACGACCAAACCCACCCAAGTGGTTTCGATGTGATGCATTAGTAAGAACATCACAATCAAAAGATGAATTCCAATTACCAGAAAATTTAGCTAATAAACCAGGAAAATTAATCTACATGTCAATGGGTTCATTGGGTTCCGCTGATTTGTTTTTAATGAAACGATTAATAGAAATTTTGGGAAAATCGCCTCATCGATTTATCATTTCAAAAGGTCCGTCAGGTGATGCATATTCATTACCTGATAATATGTGGGGTGAAAAGGTGATTCCTCAAGTCAAAGTTTTACCACTAGTAGATTTAGTTATTACACATGGTGGTAATAACACAATTACTGAAAATTTTTACTTTGGTAAACCATCACTTATTTTACCACTTTTTTTTGATCAATTCGATAATGCTCAACGTATCCAAGAAAAAGGATTTGGAATTCGATTGGATACTTATTATTGTTCAGAAGAAGAATTATTGAGTGCAATTGAAAAATTGTTAGCTGATAAAGAATTAGCAGAAAAATTGCAAATATTATCAAAAAAGATGAGAGAAACAGACAATAGACCAAAGGTTGTAGAATTAATTGAAGCTCTCGTATAATGGAGAAACAATTGATTCATCAAATTCAAATCAATACTGATTGAATTACTTAGAGCAATCCGAAAGTAGTGTTGTCAGTTCCATAGTTTTGATGTAGAAAGCTTCAAGAAATATTCCTTTTTTTATGTAGTGATAGAAAAGTTGATGCTCTGTTTTTCTGTGCTATTTTATCGCTCTTCGACTAATATCATAATAATCAAATTTTAATAAGAGCTCCTTTTATTTTCTGCTTTACTTTATTGACATGATCAATTTTACTACATCTTGATCGAGACGAAACAATGTATCGAACAGAGATTGAGCAACTTCATCTATCAGCAGTATCCCATAGCAGTATTAAAGTGTCTGTATCATTGGGCGTGGGTTTGGGTATGTATCGCGTTTGGATGAGCTGGCGGTGGGGATGGGGTGTGCGCTCTATAAAATAACCTCATCGAAAAACAAATCCCAGGTCCGAGACGTACAGCGGGAACCGGTCGGACCCCGTGTTATTCCCACGAATTCCGGAAGCGGGTTTCCGAAATCGGTTCCGGCTTAATTCCCGGCGATTCCGGGCACCGGAACGTATCCACAGTTACGGTTCCCGTTTCCTACAGGGGATCCGTCGCCGGAAAACACCGTTTCCAAGCCCGGACCACATACGGTCCATGTGCGACCGTTTCCAGACCGGATACCGATAACGGAAAAGCAATTTTCCGATCCGCAGAGAACACGGCTCAGATCTGACCGTTTCCGCTAAGCTTCCGAAAACTCATCTGGCCGTTTCCCAAACAGCGCTAAATACTCAGAATTACACTCTAAAAAAAATAATCACTTTACCGAACCCCCCAAAAAGGTTCGGTAGATGACAAAAAGCTTGCAAATGTGTTGAACGTTCCAACAAAAGAATAAAAAAACATACGGAACCTTTAAAGGATCTGACCGTGTGCCCGCAATCAGATCCTTTTTTCTTCGAAACCTTTTTAAGTTCGGTAGAGCGAAAAAAAGGTTTCGTAGGCAANTTGCCTACGAAACCTTTTTTTCGCTCTACCGAACTTAAAAAGGTTTCGAAGAAAAAAGGATCTGATTGCGGGCACACGGTCAGATCCTTTAAAGGTTCCGTATGTTTTTTTATTCTTTTGTTGGAACGTTCAACACATTTGCAAGCTTTTTGTCATCTACCGAACCTTTTTGGGGGGTTCGGTAAAGTGATTATTTTTTTTAGAGTGTACTAAGTAAAGTCTCCGAATTTTGAATCCAGCTTTTACTTCTTTTCTAAACAAGCCAAAAACAACAACAGAGCATACCCTGGGAACAAATAAAATTCTAGTGAAACATTATACTATTCTCTACAAACTCGCTTGTCACAAAACTGAGAATTTTCAGTCCGAAGACCTAAAAATCAGATTTTTAGACTTTGACAAACCGAAAACGACATGTGTAAGAACACCACACATGTTAAGCACCAGCGTTTTGAGACTTTCCTGAGTCTTCAATCAAGGTAAGTGACGCTTCTAAAGTCTCTGAAGGACTTTTCATTTCAAATTTTTATCAGAAAATTTCAAATAATAATTAATGCTCTGAAACCAATAACAAATTAAGTAACAAATCTCAACTTTTCAAGCGACCCCATCAGAATACGGTAAACTATCCCAGTGATGGAAATCGTCCTTAAATTAAAGGAATTAGACAAAAAAATCCGAAAAAAGGCCTTTAAAGGTCTTTTTTGTAAATCGATGATTTGGAGATCAAGGAACGATGTAAATGAGAATTTTTACGCTGGAAAGTCTTGGAATTTGATTCTCTACCGATTCCACGAAAGAAATTCGAAAAATCCTTAAAATAAAGGAAAAAGACAAAAAAATCCCTAAAGAGACCTTTAAAGGTCTTTTTTTTTGTAAATCGATGATTTGGAGATCAAGGAACGATGTAAATGAGGATTTAATATGCGATGTAATTGCTTTTGAAGGGGAGGCTCGATTTCCGAAGCAGAAATAATTTAATCAGAATACGGTGGTTTCCGACTCTTTTCTGATGCTTCTTAACCGGATTTTTGTATTTTACGGTTGGATCCTGGCGGAACTTACCATAGTTCCGGTTGGTTCCTGGCTGATCCGAGTTATTTCCTCGAATTTTCCGTTTTCCGGAAATCTCCGGAATATCTAGGTTCCGGGTACGGATAATTACGGTAGGAATACTGGTTCCATGTTCCGGTTGTTTTTCCAGCCGGAAATACACCGGAACCGGCACGAAGTATCCGGAAAATATCCCGTTTCCTGCGGGTTCCGGCTGGATCCGGTCTGCGGAACGAACGACCTGGGACCCTAAGAAAGGGCTTATGCCAGCCCTAAACCCTTCACCGTTTTTTAATATACTCTTTCATCGTTTATTGCCAGGTTCCTAAAACCTTTAGGGTTTATTATGCGTGACACTTTCAAATACCCTCAATGGTTTATTAGGCCTCCTAAACTCTGTTTAAACTCATAAACTCTTATGGGTATTTGAAAGTGCAGTGTACAGGGTAGCCCAAAATTCAATTTACCGTGGAAAAAATCAAATATCTCAGTTTCGACTCGAACAGATGAACTGATTATTTTACAATTGATCAAGGCGTATTTACACTCAACATCCATAAAAAGAAGCTTCCTTAAATAGCAATATTGAATTCAATAATCAACTTTACTTTCTCGCACATAGGAAAAACAATATAAGAGTCAGGAAAATACATGGTTCTCTGAAAGTTTATTCGTCTTTACCTGTTTGGTTGAGATCTCTTTGCTGATGATGTTGGTAAAAACAAACTGAAAATATTGCCAATAGAAGATGATATCAAAGTTAAAATCTTGAAAATCTCAAACAACTCTACTTATTGAACCTAAGGTGCTTTTTCAGTATTTTTAGTCTAGCATCGTCGTCTATTTGTAAGATTTAAATTTTGTTGTCATCAAAATGATCATCGAAGAGAGTAGCACGAAGAGGAATAGATGAACCACTTTTTGAAGAACTCTATGTTTGTCGCTGACTACCCATGGAAGTCGCCAAACATTTTCCCATTGCGCTATGATTCTCTAGTCCATCGTCATTTTATGTATTATCAACTATACTCATATCTGTACGATTTTTAACGGGCTTATATTTGGCTAAAAGCTCAGTTTTATACTATTTGCAGTTTTACGCTGTACTTTCGTGGAAAAAATATCGATTCCAACCCGATAAATTATTTTTCCTATCTGTGGAAAAGTAAAGTTTGTTTATTGAAGTCGATAGTGCTACTTAACCCTTTCCAGCCCGCCCCCAGAAGGAAGATAACAAAAAAATATTTTCCTATATATTTTTTATTTCTCTAACACAAGGATAACAAAAAGCTTTTCATTGGAGCTTAAATGTTCATATCTGTCCAATAGCACGATGTTGCCATTTGGCAACATCCGGCCGAAAGGGGACAAAAATTTTAAAACAATAGTTTTCAGTTCCACTAATCTAGACGCACTGCTCCGTGCTTTTTCGTTTATAGTTCGTAAAAGAAATAAGAGTTACAATATCATGAAGAAAGATAAGACACATAGCAACAAAAAAAACAAGAAAAAAACAAGAAATTTCCAGAAAAATACTTAGTTAATGATGATAGTCTTTAAAACAGTTTTTCTTTTCGTTCAAACATAAGCGCACTTTGCATTTTGTACAAGATATTCTTGAATATCCCAAGCATCGATAATTTCTACAGCGACCTTTTGTTGTCGACACCGGCCAATGGTCAAACTTGTCGATTCTAGTACTGGTTGGTGGAGCTGGAACCGTTGCAGCTCTTACAATTGTTGTTGTATTGTTTTGATCTGATATATTCTGTAAAGATGGACGTCCACGCTGCACTGGTGGTGGTGATGGGCTTGATTGAAGTAATGCTTTTGCTACATCAATTCGAAACGTTAATAAAGATAGCACGTCTTTCTTTTGAATTTGGTTTTGAGAACAATGACGGCGGTGTAGCAACCATGCATTAACCAATGAAAGGTCAATAAGATGGAAAATAATCTTCATGTAATATTTGGTTGAACGAACATTCATTCGATATAAAGATATCAGCATATCAAGCAGATCAACGCCGCCCATATTTTCATTGTAATCTTTGATTACAAATGGTCGTGAAATGTATACATGAGTTTTTTCTTTTGATGACCATCGTTTAGCTAAATCAGTATTATCACAACCGTGCAATGTCGATAGTCAATTGACAACGTTGTTGTCGTACCATCTGGTGGCACATATTTTAACCCCATCAACTTCAGTTATACGATAGTCCATTGCTCCTCGACCTTCACGCATCAAGTCTTGTTTAGTTTTCATAACAATATCGGGTAGTCGGTTGGGTCTTACTGTTCCCACCGCTTAAATGCCCAGTCGCTTTAATTAGACCTGTAGCCGAATAGTTGTGAAGTAATTGTCAAAATAGATTTTATGATTCATTAAACGTGGTACGGTTTCGCATAAGTCAAGAACAATATTGGTTGGAAAAGCCATATTCTCGACTCTCACCTTTACCAGTGTATAGTATGAAATCATAACATATTCCAGTTTTTCCACCGGCAAGTACAAACATTTTATAGCCCCAGCGATTAGGTTTGTTAGGCATGTGCTGTTTCATGATGCTCTTACCTTTGAATGGTATTATTTGTTCGTCGACGCTTAATTTTTCTTCTTCGCTAATTTACGAAAGTTTTCTCGTATAATATTCATTAGCAAACGAACTTTGTATGCACGATCAAAATTTGGATCGGTTTTTTTGGTTGAGTTGAATTATCGACAGCATGTAAATTTTTTTTAATTTCTAAAAAACGATTTCGGCTCATTGCTGATGCAATAGAGTCTACACGAGTGGAACTCGTCCAGAAGAAACGTTGTTCTGGAAATGAGTAAACACCGGTCATGATTAGCACGCCGATGAATCGATTCATTTCCATTTCAGTAATACGAACTGGTTTATTTGGATCTTTCTGTACTGAATACAAGTTTGATTGATCCGTTAGGAGTCTTATAGACTCTTGTCCAAACATAGAATAGAAATAGTCGATCGGTTGTAATTCGACATGTGTTGGTGGTGCTGG
>OENT01000841.1:8500-35557 GCA_900239685.1 Rotaria macrura | reverse complement strand
ATAACTAATCAAGGGTGGGCAAGCATGGGATGATAGAGAATTTTATGTACATTCAGAATATATCCTTAGTTTTGTACTAAATTGTTTATGTATTGAAATAAATTTGAAAAATTGAATGACAAATAAACTTTCGGGGAATCTGACGATGAGGGTGCCTTTAATGCACTTGAATTTATTTTCAAGGGATAAATGCAATTAAAAATGCATATATATAGAGTTGTCCAGAATTCCATGGGCTATCCGAATCTATAGTTACTTTTCTCAAAATGTCTATTCATAGTAACAAACGATCGAAAATACCGAGTCTAACTATTTTTTTCCGGGGGGATATACGTTGAAAAGAATGTCTATAATGTTTTTTCTCATTTCATTACTTTTATCACCTGTGATATTAAAAACTTGATTTCATCCTTCGCCTACGTTTTTTTTAATGTGCAACTTCACTCATTATGAAGTAAAACAACAATGAGACGTCTGATGTGATTTATAATATAAATATATATTTATATAATTTCTAATAAACGGATAAATTATGAAATCACCATTAGGGTAAGAAAATAATAAAAATATTCTCTATTATGACAAATAAAAAACTGACTTGTGTTTTCTTTAAAGATGGTGCTTTTCATTCTTCGAATTTTCGTTCGTATGAAAATAGATTCAGACAGCTCGTCGGAAAAAAATATTTTTCAATAGTAAAAGTGAAACACAATGAAGTTTTTCTCAAACTCAAAATTTCTATCAACATTTACATTCTTCCTTTATCTGATAGATTTGTTATATCCTATTGAATTTATGAATAAAGAGTGATCTGATTGTGATGGAAGGCAACTGACACACCCACACCAATCATCATTGATTACACTATTGAATGTGTGATAAAAGGCCACACTAGAAACAACTACTGTACAAATTGCACCATTGATCCATTTGGATAAACCCGGCGTTCGAGAGTATTTGTAAAACTAGCACAAGAAGTTAGCATGACAACTGCGATCAGTGATGAATCCACTGCAATTTCAAAGTTTCTCTACATTCCTAAAAAGATCACAACAAACAACAGCCCAGGTCGAACAATCCGATGACAAGTTCTTACAGGGATCTTATGTCTGATCATATCTGACCTTATAAGATCCGATGAAAAAATGTACTCAAAATCGTCGTCTCTGACTTCTTACGTACAATCGCAATAGAAGATTCTTGAAAGATTCTGTTATGTGTGATATACCACAGTAGTATTTCAATGAAATTAATTATCCTCTCGAAATATCACTAAAGTTTTTAATACAAATAAAGTGAATGTAAGATCTTTCGAGGAAAATATAGTATGATCTGATGTAAGATGTCAGAGACGACGATTTTTTGTCAGATTCTTGAAAGATTTCGTTCATATGCAAGATCTTGCATGTACAACATAATATCTTATGTCAGATTTTTTGACCTGGGAGTGAATGACAAAATTTCAGGTATGACTGATCTACAATCATTCCTAACATAAGTAATCGCTGCTGCTAATAAATCAGCTGACAAATCGTCGCGAACCGTGCTCAATAAAGATTTGTTCACTGCTCTCATTAAACTCAATATTATGGATAATCCTGTAACCATAAAACCTTGTGGACATATGTTTGACATACAAACAATCAATGATTATTTAACAACAACTAATGTCTGTCCTATCTGTAGAACTGCAATAATTCGTGTTACCCAAAATTATGCATTCAAAAATGTTATTAAAGCATGGTTACTCCAACAAACTGAATAAACTTCTAGTGACTTGTGAAAATATGTTGTTTTTCTTTTCTGCACTCATTTTATGAAATATCATTCTTATCTAAAAGAAAATTTCTCGTAGCAGCTACTTTATTTTGGAAGGTTAATCTCGAAAGAATCTTTTATTTCTTAATTCAAAACGATTATTTTGCTTAATGCGATAGCACTCCCGAGAACGAATATCGTGCTTTATTGAAAATTTCGCTTAAAAATTGATTTACATTTAACTAGGTTCTACTTGAATAATAGTTTACTGATCGCTGCACAATCATCGTTTATTAGAATAGAAAAAATATTTACCTAAACCTTTTTAGATCTTTACCTTTGTGCCCAATGAATCACAGTGTAATCTTTTTGATTCATACTTTCCATAAGTAATGTCATCTATGCGACAGAACGGAAACGTTTCAAACGATCTATGGATGTCTGTAGAAATATTTGGTTCTACTGAATTACGTCGAAAATCAATCAGTCAAAATAATAATATTGAAGTATAAAAATGACAAAAATAGAAATATCGAAATGTAAAAATATCAAATAAAAACTTCCTTTTTCTTTTTAAGATGAAGTCAACGAGATGTTAGAAAAAAATAGTATTGATTTATCCAATGCCTCTACATATGAAGCTATTGAATCAATAACGTTTGCAGGGGGAGAGTGACAAACACGTAAGTATGGTTAGTATCTATGTCGAGTAACTCAATGCTTGATTTATCTAGAAGCTTGTCCCAACCGACCCAATGGATGTTCAAGACGCAATTTAATGACGGCTATCAAATAGTATGCGCAGATAGTCCCCATCTTAAACTGAATTTTTTTCATTTCTAACTTCGACTGTTAACATATCCAAAACTTTTATTTTGAGATATCAATTATTTGACCTTAAAATTCGCTTGAACCCGTCGGATTGTGATCAGAACACCAATTGAAACGGTAGAAACACGCTCCTAGATGCATCGAGGGTAGAATTATTCGAATGGGATGCTAAGTTCACTTACGTACTTATTACTCTCTCTCTATGTCACTCTCTAAAATATAATTGCAAAGGTTTGAACACTAATATAAATTCTTAACTAAGCAGAACTACAATTTCTTTTTTTTCTCTGATATGATACATCTTTCGACCTTTTTACGATTGACATCTTGTTTTCAACAGGTTTACTATTTCAAAGTTTTATTTTTGATCAAATTTAGGTTTACACAATCTCTACACAACTTTATTTCAGAATATTTTCTAGCGTCATCACCGTTTCGAGAATTTTCTAAATCCCCAAATTTATATTTTTTTCTTTAATTTTTTCAAAATTCTCATAATTCCTATTGCACAAGCGTGACTGAAAAATATCAGATGGAAGAAATGAACACATTAAAAAAACAGTTGTTTTTTCTCGAACTCTCAGCATTCATCATTCGATGTTGTAAATACGTAAAATCATCCAAAGAGACTCTCTATGTCTCATTTGGTGTGTTAATGTAATTGCTATCCATTATTATATTCTCTTCCGCTCACATCTCCCACTATTTATCGATATTTCCATTATTGAAGCACTGAAAGAACCAATAAAAGCGATGAACTGGTTGCTCTTTGTGAATTCGAATGTATTTCAAATCAAGTAAATAATAACAATGGGTAGTGTAACAATTTAAATCCTATAAATGTTTTCCTAATGAAAACTGCTTCTATGATAATTTCATTTCAGCTGTTCGATAACAGCTACATAAAAATGCTTTCATAATCAGAGCAAAATATGAATTTTCTCCTTTTTTTTGAAACTTTCAGAAATTTTGATTTCATCTAAATTAAGTATTGTTTTATTCTGATCTAGAATGACTGTGAATTTTTCAAAACGAAGAACAATGAACAGTCATCGATGAACACTAGTGAAGCACAATAATGAGTAAAATGTTTATAAAAAAACATCGGATAAGAAGACAAAAGAGAAATAATGGTGTCGTTGTACAGTAGCGAAGACAAGAGCAGAGATCATTTAAAATGAATCTACCTTAAAATATATTATGTTTACTATTGAAACCTATCCACAGGACTCACTTTATGAAGATGCTTGATCATTTTTCTTCATAATGTCAGCAATATCTTTATTAAAATTTATTAATCGTAGGAAAATGAATACAGACTGAATTATCCGAGGTCTCATGGTTATTTATCATAACCTTATACACATAAAATCTTTTCTTTCTCGATCTAAACTCAGAATAACAAAGCATTCACAATAAAAATGTTCATTACTAGAAGATCATCCCGCAAAGAATCTTTTCTATACATAAGAAAACGAAAGGTCAGTTAAGTATCAAATGTCGGATGTAATTACTTATAAGTATTATGGTCTTGCAAACGTAATAGTTCAACTGAAAGAAAAAACAACTATTTTTCTCGAATGAAAAGTACACAGGAAGATGAATATATCTTCACTCTCAAACACCTAATAAACGTTTTCTTCGTAGATAGATAAGTAATATATTATAGCCTTTAATATTGAATACACCGAAAATAGCAATATAGCGATTCAGATAAATTCACGAATATTTGATATTTGTATCGTTGGGATAAGAGAAAAACAAAAGATACCACTCGTCAGACAGACAGACAGGTTACGAACGTGTATTAGCGAACAGAACACGTCTATCAACCTATATCACTATCAACGATCATGGCTTCCTATATTCTCATAGTAATGGCCGGTGAATGTGGGTGTGGATCATCCCGTGTATCAGACTTTCGCACTCACACCCTCCAGAAAGTCTTAGAAATCTCTCAGTTACTATCACGTCTGAAAGCATAAATAAAGTACATTGATACGGGGAAGTAGCATAAAATGTCGAAAAAAAAATGTCGACCGACGAACGTCGAAAAACAGAATGTCGACAATTTCGAGAAAATAACAAAATTGAACTATGATCAGATGATATTTACCACTGAGTAAGTTAAATTCTAATGCACGCAAATATAAATAAAAGCATACATGAATACGGAAAAAAACTAGCGAAAGTCATATATTTTTGTTTAGTAGCAGCTTGTACGCATTAAATTACTTCGATTGTTTACCAACTAGTAATGATAATTGATAATGATATTTGAACACTTGGATTTCTTCTTCGTCATAGCGCTTTCGGAGTTGATCGAGTTTATCTTGCATGAGGCATGTTTTCTGTGCATTTTTCTTCAATTTGCCAGAAGTAGCATGGATGAGCTGTGGTTTAAAATGAAGTACTTCATTCTTCACTGTGTTGATGAATGTCCAGATATTTGGATGTTTCTTTCCGATTCTCTTGTTGAATCGACAATTCCAAGCTGAGATGAGACAAATAGAGATATGAAACAAGAAATATAAAAAACCCATACATTCAACATTGTTATTCGTTCTTGATTTCAGATCAGAAACATTCCAAAGATTAAGAGGTATTTGTTTTATCCACCATCCCTCAAAATATTCAAAGAGTGGTTCTAGTTCCACCGGTATTTGCTCATTAACCCAGGTGAATGAATCCGATACCGAATCCGATCGGATCCTACGATCCGATGCAATCTTATGGGAATCCGAGTTGTGGAAACAGTAACGAATCCGATGGAAGAAACCTATTTTCATCTTTGTGTACGAATGAGCATTTAATCCCAATAGTGGAGGCCTGTTTTATCATACGATGAAATCCAATCGGATTCCGATAGTAGGATTCGATAAAATCCAACAATAGAGATCCGAATCTCGGATCGCAACCAGGAATCCGATGGTATTTCGTCGGACAAGAGAAATTCCTATAGAAACATGATCAGATCCAATGGTCGGAATGATCCTTCTGGAAAGTTCTTCATAAGCTCGTTCGATTTTTTGTACAGATAGCAATGGCGATGCCATTAAATGTCTGTACAAAGATCGTATTTCATTATTATCTATATTATGATGTACAAGGTTTCTTCAGTTTTTCGGGAACTTTTTTGATTGGTCACAGAACGAGAAAAGGAATATACATATATGTGAAGGAGGAAAGAAAAAGAACCTATCGCTCGCATATATGTGCGTCGTATACGTCCGTTCATAATGTATAGACATAGACGTCGTATATATTCGTTCATTATGTATTTATGTATTAATCGTACTTTACATTGTTTTATTTTTCTACACACACAGCAGCAACATATTTACAGAAATTCATTTATACTATTAAATTTTCTGAGAGTAAAAATAATTAATAATAGTATCGAAGCTGAATATGGCAAGAAGTCTTTTATTATTAATTGATTGAAAAAGGATTAAATACGTGAGTGATTTGATAATTAATCAGTGATTAATTATCCATATATTTATAAAAAATAAAAATGGACATATTTACAAGATAATCTATATCAGTTGCCACAAGCGCTCATATTCAGGAGCTTTCATATGATTATTCATATAACCGGAAAAAAGGTATACATATATATGCATGTCATTTATATTTTATTTTGTTTTCTTTTACCACGCACGCTGCATAAACACATTATAGAGCTTTGAATTATTTACTTTATCACAAACTGACGCTCAACTATTTCGTTCTTACAGTACACAGATAAAGAAAAACAGAAAATAGAAATAATATCCAAGAAAGGAGAAATAGAAGAAACTCCACTTAATTTAAATAACAGCAAATATTATACAAAGTGAAGTTTCTGTAATAAAATCCATTCATTCTAAACCATAACTGTTCAAATTGCTTTTTACAAAATGACAGAGAAACAGCGACAGCAAAAACGAATCGAATACATGAGAAAATACAGTGAAAGAAATTGTAGAAGGATTGTTGTATTAGGTGATGACTTTCGACAAGTTCTGCGCGTTGTTGGAAAAGGATCTCAATGAGACATTATTGCTCCAACAATAAGTCTTCTGTTGGGTTCTTTTTCAAACATTCAAAATTAAAGCGCAATATGCAAGCTATCACAGATCCTGATTTTTCTAAATGTCTTTTAGATATCGGTGATGGTATGATTCTTTTACCACCAACACCTAAAATTCAATTTACAGTTGAAGTTCCTATTTCTTTAGTGCCTAATGACATAGTTAGCGATGCTTTTCGTAATAATTTTACCTGTATTGATATTGAAAAATTTTTCAAGACTTTCAATTCTCTACCGAAAAAAGCTAAGGTTGTCGATTAATCAATGAACGCGTTTTGATAATGTTAAAAAGATGTCTAGCAAAGCAGTTTTTACGCGATTGGCTCTACAAAAAATAGTGGCGATATAGAAGATCATAATTTACAAGTCAGTATTCCACTAGAGTTTCTAAATACTTTGAATCCACCTGGATTACCATCGTTTAAATTAAATTTAAAAATAGGCTAAACAGCATTAATTTTGAGAAATCTACGGGTAAACAAATAATTTTGCTATGGAACTAGAATAATTGTTAGGACATTTCGTCAAAACGTGCTTCTTTCAGACGCTCTCAGGGATGCATTTTCTAAAACTGTTCATTTTAATCCTAGAAGTTTTTCGAAGTCGGAAAATGGTTCAACACTTCTATTAAATTTCGTTCGAAAACAGTTTCCAGTTCGTCTTGCATATGTAATGAGACTAAATAAGACTTAAGGCCAAAAATTTAATAAATCTGACCTCTATCTTCCGGAAACCCTCCTTTTCTCATGATCAGTTTTTCTACAGGATATTCAAGAGCAACGCGATCTAATTGCTTAAAAGTTACAGTAAAAGATATTACTAGACACGGCAAAACGGATATTAAGGAGACAGTAACAGATAATGTTGTCATCGAGAAATTTTTTCGTAATTCCAATACGCTTATTTTTGTGAGTTTGAAATTGTATTCATTTCATTTTATATGTAATAAACCAAATACCCATGTAAAAAAATTCGCTTATGAATCAAATTAAAAGTTGCTTACAATAGCACTATTATAATATGATTTGAATCAAATTTTTTAGTTTTAAAAAGACAGATTTCATTTGATTTTGACCAATTTTAAATCTATTTTAATCGCTAATTATAGCCGCTGTATGAAATTGATTAAGATACATTTTAAAACAATCAAATGAATTCTGTCTTTTTAGGGTTGAAAAATCTGATTAAGATCAGATGATACTAGTGCCATTATAAGTAATTTTAAACTTGATTCATAATCGAATTATTTTTTTTTGATGGGATTTTTATTGAAACACTTTATTCAATCAATTTTTGCTATAATCTTAAACCCTGACTTTTCACAGGGGCCTCTTGTTGTTATGTAATGTGCTCAATCCCAATGTCTGAATATGACGATACAGACATTGAGTATAATGAAAATAACAGCCATGATGTTGTGTGCTCGGAAACTAAAGCAAATAGAGACTTAGTAAGATCGAATCATTACAAAAAGTACTATCTACCTGTGAAGCGATTGTCTTGATTAGTGCTTTTTCGTAATCAGACATTATGTGTTGTGGTTGAAATGTGAGATTAAGACGTTGAGCAGCGGGGTTCAATACATTGAAGACATGCTTGTATACTGGAACACTTCGAACTGGCAACAAACCGATCACACACGGAAAATCTGTAAAACAATCATTGGTGATTAAATAGTTTTTCAAAAAACTGTAGAGATGACTTACTGAATCCGTACTTGATGCAGTGTAACGAGAGCACTTGATCAAAGTGAGGTACACAGGCAGAAAATGTTCCGTCGATCATAATATGTGTTGCCGAAAAAAGCATACGAAGTTGTTCATCACTGGCGAACAGGATCACTCTGTTTTTACGATCAAGTGTAGCACTAAAGAAAAATGGCGTGCTATCGATTGTAACTGAATAAGCATCAGGCACGTCAAAAAAAGATGATGTGGTACTGATGGTGTTGATTGTCGTCGTAGACGTTTGAGAGAGGATTCTAACGTATGAATAAAATACACATAAGAGATATGGAAAGATATGAAAACTCACTTGTTTGGCCTGCCACAGGAACCATAGCAAGAGCAGCTTCATGAAGAGCAGCGGAAGCCAATTCTTCCTCATAAATTTTTCCGATTGCGGCCGTCTCTTTTACGATCCGTTCTTTAACCTTCCCTTTAAAGAGACTCACTTCAATACTCGCAGGTGTCAGCAGGTGAGAGTGATGATTGCCCGACTTTCCCTTATACTGATCGTTGTTGTCGGTATGAATGTAAGCCGAGCACAACCGATCCTTACGTCGCCAATACTTGATCTTTGATCGACTTCTGTTTAATTGATACCCAGTGAAAAAATTTCGCTGATTTTAATCGAATTATTCTGCAACAAAATCAAAATTGAAATCGATTGATAATTTTGATTATCATAGATCACGACTTAACCCTTACTTAATATTGTTACCTGTTTAGTGTGAAATTTTCGGATTAAAATTGATTATTATGCTGGAAACTCAAGATTTAAAATCGATTGATATTTTGGATTTTGTTGCAAAATAATCAATTTTAATCCGAAAATTTCACACAGGGTAGATGAATCATCACAAATTAAGATCGGTTTACGTTTGTTACTAGTTGAAAAGGCTAGAACATGAGCGATTGACATGGTATAAGCGTCAGATGGATGAAACAAAATGATATATCGACGGTACGAATAGGATGATGCGCACACACATGACGATTACGAGACGAAAAAAAATTTTAACAGAAGAGAAAGAACGAAACAAAACATATTAAATACCACATTCAGGTAGATGTGCACAAAGAAAGTGTTGAAAGACAAATGTATACATGACGGTATGCTTACGTACCAATAGTCTGGAATGTCCTTTCACAATGTTTTTGTATGTATGATATAGAGAAAAGAAGAAAACGAATTGATGGCATATCGTTAAGGACATTTGTTTAAGGGTATCCTAGCGTATATTCATGTTATGTCACCATTCTGCATGATCATAAAAATTTGAAGAATTTTTAAATCGATATTTTCTTTGTCGACAGTCTTTGTATCGACATTTCGCCCTCGACATTTTGCATTCGACACTTTGCCAAGTCGATGTTTACATTTGTCGACATTCCTCTTGTCGACATTTTCCTCTCGAAATTTCGAAATCTCGCCAAAAGGATGCTCTTGTCGTTGATATAGAGTAGAATTGATACAAACCAACGAGCTAAGCAAGTATCGTTTTATGTGATGTTTCTTTTCATCCTATTTTAATCCAAAACCAAACGGAATAGAAATGATGAGTTATGAAGATTAAATTTCTTTCTTATCTAGAGAGGTAGTCATCCTTAGAAGAGTCCTTGATAGGTAGTCATATAGAAGTTATATAAGATACCTGACACCGTGGAAATAATCAAATATCAATAATGAATAACACTTTCTATCACTTCCGTGGTAATTTTCTCCTTTTCCTTTGATTCAGACGACTTGTAAATTGCGAGACATTCACTAGCTAACAGACACAATCATCATATTCATTATTCACAAATTTGAATATCTATATATGGAACTGAATACTATTACTAATCCGACAATACGACGGCGATATGCTGATGATTCTATCATCGTTTATCTGGATATACTTATAGACGAAGTCAATTTAGCCCAACTTTCTCAATTTGGCTTTTCAACTAGGCCGTTTACGGATCAAAATGAATTTGTTAACTTTATCCTACGTCTGCAGGATCAAAAGGTTTTCTGTCTCATAACTGACCAGCTAGTTGAGAACAATATTCTCTTTCTGAATGATTCGCCATTAGTCGCTTCTATCTATGTTATTTGTACAAATGAACAATCGTACGAGCACTGGACCAAAGAGTATCCAAAAATAAGAGGTGTATCAAGTGATTTGTTACTACTAACAGAAATTCTAAAGCGAGATCTTCAACTAGTCTATCGAAATGCCACTCTAGTCACTATACTTGCTCCTGCTACGTCATCGGAACCGATCAATACTCTAAATGCTATGTTTATGTATTGTGAACTTTTGAAAGAAACCTTCCTTGAAACAAATTACAGCGAGCAAGCGAAACGGGCGCTCGTCGATTATTGTAAATGTGAGTACGCAGACAATGAGATCACCTTGCGCGTGATCGATGAGTTTGATCGAGATTATACCAAGTATTCGCCTACTTGGTGGTATACTCGAGATAGCTTCGTCTATCGCATGCTCAACAAAGCTCTACGGACACATGATCTTGAGGTCATCAACAAATTTGGCTTCTTTATCAAAGATTTACATCGTCAACTGGAAAATCTTCATCGTACTTTATCATCTAGAAATTTTACGGTATATAGAGGACAAAGGTGAACATATTTTATTGAACTTCTTGTATTTTCCTAATAGCACAAGGAAGAATCTAATTAAAATCTAAAATCGAAACACTTCTGCTCTATAGACTGAATTTTCTAATATAATGATCTCTTTTTATTAGCTATATAATCATGTAGTCAATAAAAGTCGCCTCTCCTTTGTCATAAAACTCTGAAATTTTCTGAAAGATCTTCGGTTTTAGAACCTCTGGACCTCTTGCAGATTTAAAGATTGCACTAGTTCTGTTTTCAGACTTCAGAATACAATGTGTTCAGGGTATGTGATTTTTGTTGTAGTATGTCAATTGAGGAATTTATAAAGCTCAAGCAAAATGTGGGTGGACTTATATCGTTCAATAGCTTTGTATCTACAAGTGCTGATGAACATGTATCGCGTCAGTTCGCTCTATCTTCACTCGATGATCCCCACTTGAAGGCTATTTTGTATGCCATTAGTGTCGATCCCGCGCTTACTTCGAGTCCAGTTGGCTATCTTGACGAACGATTAAGCTGCTTCTACGAAGAGCGAGAATATTTATGGGGCATGAATGCCATCTTTCGAATCAGTGAAGTTCGAGAAGTAGAGAATGGTGTATGTCAAGTGAACTTGACGACGACAAGGGAATATGATTCTCACTTGAAACAATTGACCGATTATATAAGAACAGAAGTTGGTATATTATCTGGTATGCAACGGATGGGATATCTGATGACTGAAATGGGTGAATGGAATAAACCAAAGGATATTTACGAGACACTTCTTCGAGAGGAAGAAGATCCTTATATCATTCAACAACTAGGTTTTATTGCACATCAAATGAAAGATCTGGATGCAGCACTTCAACATTATCAACATGCGCTATCTATATTTGCGACTTTTGCTTCGGATTCTGAACTAGCCACTGTGTACTCGAATATCGGCTGTGTTCTCAACGAAAAGGGACATCTTATAGATGCGCTCGAACAATTCAAGCGTGCATTGGAACTTCAACGCAGTGTGGAGAAGCCAAATAAATTGCATATCGTATGTAGTCTATGCTTATCAAACGTATTAATCATCTCTCATTCTTTGCTTGCATAACAGGCTCGAACGTACAACAATATCGCTACTGTTCGCGATAAACAAGGACATAAGGGAGAAGTAATCGAGAATATGAGGAACGCATTGCGAATATTTCGTGAATGTTTGCCTTCGACGCATCCGGAAATTGCGGCTTCTCTGCGCAACATCGGTACCTTCTACTACAAGAACGAACAGTACTCGAAAGCTATGAGCTATTATGAAAAATGTCTTTGTATCCAAGAAGCATCTCTTCCCTCAAATCACTCTGATATTGTTCGCACGACTGGTCTCATGAAACAAACATTTGGGCATATCGAACTCTCCGAGAGAGCGTTGCAGAAGGTTAATTAATTTGAAATATTTGAATAGATAATGACGCTTCCGATTAAAGGAGTGGGTAGTTAAGCATTTTCCAAAATTTGGTGATATTGTTTCAGTTAAAGAATTGATAATTCTTAAAGAATGTGCTTGATTTTAGTATTTGAATCATTGTTTGCAGCATTCAAAGAACTAATTTTAAAAATCTTGAAAAATTCTTTAGGCCGACAGAAACCACTATGGAATCCATGACTGATTAAAACCACTCTTTGCAAAAGCAGCTTTCCAGAACCTTTTAAGGTTCTGTCCTTTACCCGATCGCAGAACACCCTGAAGGTGGTTCTGACAGAGAAAAAAAGAGTTCAAGTACCCTCTGGAGCACATTTTTTCCTTGTATAGAACCATTTTTGGGGGTTCTGCGGTCAGGTAAAAGACAGAACCTAAAAGGGCTCTGGCAAACTCCGGTTTTTTTAAAGAGCTGACTAGTGCATGATGAAACTTCGTCTTTTTTCCAGTCTTTTTCAGGTTCTGTGATGGCATCATTTCGCAAATTAATAAATCTCAGTGATTGTAATTCGCTTACTGGACAAGGGAACAAGTACTTAAGATCTCTTGCATGGGGTCTCTTATGCCTTGTTTTAATCACAATCGTTGCAATATTTTATTTTATACTCACTCGAAAACCACCAGACCCTCATACTGCATCCGTTTCTCTACAAGCATCCAATAGCATCCTGTCGAGATCTGTAAAAGAATATGGTAAGTTGTTCATGAGACTAATTTAATTATGGATCATATAATTACAATCATGGTTACCTCTTAAATAAGACTCTAGCGATGGGATCAGTTCATTTTTTTTTAACGGAGCCGAACAAAACCGAAAAGTCTTCAGACCGAACCGAACCAATCAAAACCGATCTGAAAAGTTAAAGATATTCTTAGAATATTTGCTTTTATTAAAAATGATCTTTTATGTATACTTCGCACATAAATGAGTGCGACACTTAGTATTTTCCAAGTATCTCAGCCGAGATCAACCATATAGTCTTGCTTGTTCATGTAAAAGATATGTCATGAAAAGATATAGAAAAACTTTAAAAATAAATCCGTATTGACGTGTTTTTATCGTAGCTCCCATATTCAAAGCAAGTAAGTCCCGTGAAGGTTCAAGTAACGCAGCGTTACTGTCGCTAACCCGCTACTGAAATTGTATTATGTCATTAAACAAATGAGATCAGAGCTATGAGATACAAGAAGTAATCTGCTCATGTGCACATTAAGGAGAAATATTACGGGAATCATCCATGATCGAAAGGAAAAGTGAATTCTTTTGTAGTCTGTGTTCCTTCTGCCTAGCGTATTCTCAGTCTTTCTGCTGTATCTCGCTTATCTTGAGTTTATTCACTATATCATTCATTTCCTCACTATATCCTCTGTATTATCTGTACATCTTTCGTATCATCAACACTCATAGCGTATAATTTATATTCAGGCATAATTACTATCATGGCCCCTACAAGTATAGTCTTTCATCCTGCGTATCGAGAAACAATGAATAAAGAAAAGTTGCTAAAGATCGTCAGAAACCAAAGTAGGTCACCATAGTCATGTGGATGTGAAGATTAAAAGTTGAAGCCGAGCTATACCGCTATTATTTTATGAAAAAAACAACTTAAAATTCAATAAATCAGAGTACCATACATACTATCTTTTCCGCTTTTAATCATTTAGCGAGCACAATATCCCACTCTTCAAATCCGATCTCGTGCATTCTTTTATAGAATGCAATCGAATTTTTTGCTAGATATATTGACGTGGATCAGCACACACTAGCTTTGCTATTGATAACATTGTAGGAGAGTGTCTACTTGTGTCTATATTTGTGGTTTTCCTCATTCAGAATACAAAAATATGTGTCGATTTGTGAAGTGTAAATTTCATTGACAAATTCTATTTCCTGAAATTTCTATCAGTTATGGTTTAAATAACTGTTCAATTCATCAATTTCTTCCCCTGAAGAACTTTCTGTGCGTACAACAGATCAACTACTAGTAGATCAGATTCACTCTTCCCATATAAATATCAGCCGTACCTATAACTGTGAATTTGAAAACGTCTATGTACATATTTCTCACTAAAAATAGATCTGTATCAAAAGTTGTGCTGTGATCGTATGGCTGCAGCAGTGTAACCATGTACACGATCTGTCTCCCTGTTACAATGCATAAATTCCGAGGGAAAATACATTATCGATTGAGACTTATATTCATAGGTTTTTTAATCCAACAATATATGACGGATCTTTGATTGCAGCAGTGGAACAGTTGTGGGGTTAGGAACATAATCGACTTGCAATTTGTCAGAGATGCTCTTCTGTACTTTTCCCTTACTGTCTCAAACATGCTGACACATACCGCTAATTCGTGACAAACGAAGGTATGCTGGATATGAATACATTCTAATAGATTAAGATACTAGAATTTTAAAGATCTGGCCTCCTATTTTGAATACATAAGCAGCATACATTCTGATACACTGCTCAAAAGAAGGTGATAGACATCCACGATATCATGGATAAACAGGCATAAAACTTAGCACTGCATACTTATTATCACTACGAAATCGAGAAGCAGATGGTTAAGAGTTAAGATTGGCGATCCCAGTGTCGTTCGACTTCGAAAGAATCTGGCTATGATAACAAACAGGACTTCAGAATGCACATTTACAATAGACGCCAACTCATTCTGACGCAGCTGTGAACACCAACAACAATACTAAGACGCTAAGACCTCAATTTTGAAACAATTTAGCTGGTCAGAACCGATTCCTAGACACCTCTACTATAGATCCAACTGAACCAAAGCGTTTCCACGCAATAAATATATAATCAGCAGCTAGTCGTTCGTCAGCACCTTCCCGGGGCTCGAGTCACGACTAGCCGCTTCCAAACTTGCGTTTACCTCACCAAAAGATCCTCCTCTCTTATCAGCAATTGAGTTGTCTTTGTTCATGTGTGACCAGTGTTCCACATAGAATTAGAAAACAAAATCGTTTCGTGCACTCTAGTTTATTGAACAAATCGTATTGGTACACTCTACTTTTGTAAGCAAAGGATCCCAAAGTGTATGTATCGAAACTTATGGTATAATCTAGAAAAACACGTGTTCCTTCTTATATCTGCTACAAAAAGTATTCGCTTCATGTTAATAGAGGAAAGAAAAAAATGGTAAATACTCTAAGTAAGAAAAAAATACAAAAAGTAACACTAATCGATAGAAAAAATGAACAACTTAAATCGTATTATTGAAAGTCAGATTTTCACATCCACTGATATTAGAAATAATTCATACAAAAATCGATTTTTCGATGGAACGCAAAGTGTTCATTTTGTAGACAAAGTGTTATGCATACACTTTGTTTTTGTCAGCAGCGTTCAAAATAGCGTATACTCAAGACTTAGCAAGGGTTCTGTACAATTTGATTGTGCTTGGTACACCTGCTATTCGTATCGCTGTGTGTGACATCCCCCATTTGTTCTTGATGAATTCACACGTGCATTCCATACACATACACGACTTTCAACCCTTAAAGCATAATCGACCGAGAGCCGGGAGAATAATACACTATAACAGTTAAAATCTAATGCCTGGAAAGTTAATTCTTCGAGTACCAGAGATAGAGACATAGGATAGACTACGATTTCAGTCCTCTGAATCTGATGAGACGAGATCAAGATTGAAATTTATTATTATCTGAATTCGGTACCCTCAAAATCCAATTGATCGAATTCCAAACGGAAAAGACATGAGGCTGGCTGAGTTTTTGCCTGTATATTTTATTTTTTCATGAAAGATCAAAAGAACGCTTTTCATTCTGTGCTAACGAACGAACGTTTTTAACTGATTTTTCGTAAGACGCTCCTTTCAGTAGAGGGAACTATATCCCACAGTATTACATATGTCAAAGACTGTTTTGTTTTCCAAAAGGAAAGTACTTATGCAGTTTTTGTTGAGCTTTTAATAGTGCATCTTTGAAAAAACAACCACGGCGTTATAATTTTCCAAAGTAGAGCTATTCTCAAAAAAAAACAAGTCTTGAAAATATTTTTCTTATAGAATATAAAGTGGGAATAGTATCATCATACGGTCCGTTCACTTAGAGCATAGAACATACTATTACAGAAAACCAATAGGGATTTGTTTTGACACTTTTCTAGAGCTTTCAACGGTGCATCTTCTGAAATAAAAGTCAACGTTTTCTCATTTTTTTCAGGCAGAGATATTTGCAAAACAAAAATTGTTTCAAATATTTAATACTGTGGAACATAGCACTATCATGTGATCTATTCATTTCACATATTGGAGGTACCATCAAAACAATTCGATACGGATTTGCTCATATAGTTTTTGTAGAACTTTTCGAGGCGTATCTTTCAAAGAAAGACTTGAAATCATACGGTTGATTTCTGCTGAAATTCTTACAAAATAATAACTGTCACAATCATTATGAGTCACGCAGTATATATTACTTCGTCTAGATAGAGTAAACATATAGCTATCATAATTAATGAACAATGAAAGCAATGCTACAAGTCTTGAGGATGTATATGGATACATTTTTACGTCTCCATATCTCTGGTTGATAATGGTCTACATTTTTAGAGATTTCTTTAATTAAAAATCAAATTTGCATTATTTAACAAAAGAAAAAGCAGTTGGTTAAAATAGAAAACAAAGCTCACACTTAAAATGAACAAAAGCATATAACTACTGATATTTTGTTTCGAAAGGTAAAAATGTCGAAAAGTAAAAAGTGAATAATATAAATTTGGAGAAAATGAGAGGGAGCTTTCGAAAAAGTACCATCCATATATATATAGTTTCTGAATCAAATAATATGTCTAGTTGAGCATCGCTGGCATATAGGAGAAGACGTTCACGTCGCTCGTGTGATTCGTTCAATAATAGAAATCGTTTACCGTTCATTGCCAATTTAAAATGATCTGGAATATTAAATAAACATGATTGAGGAAGAATTTTTCGGCGAGCTTTGACGAAGGTTTGATCTAGAGGTAAAATGGAAAAAATTTCAATTATAACTGTTTCAATAATCACTTATGTATTTCTTGTTTTGTGGGAAACGTGGCAATACTGACAGTACTGAGTGGTGCTTTTGCCATCTCTTCTTCATATATAACACGAATTGGTGTTAATTCATTCAAAACACGTTCCTTCATTTGCTGACGAAGGCATGTCATCTGAATTACGTCAGAATTGGATTCATGATGATGATGATCACATTTTCTCCGTATAAATAAGTATCATTTTCATCTGTGTGAACTACCATTGAGCATCCACTAACAATACAAATCCAATACTTTTTACGGGGCCGTCTTCTTATTACACTTGTATAATTGTTCATTCATAATTAATAATGACTGACCTTTGCTTGATGTAATGAAGGATACCTTTTCATTTGCATCAAAACTTGAATCAGGAGAAAGGGACACAATGTTCATCAAATTTTTACTAGTAAATATTTTTTCTATAATCCTTACAGCAAATGCGTCTTTGTTAACTTTTACTCGAGAAAGACCTGAATTCGACTTAAGAAATGAATGGGTAACGTAATCAACCAATAACTATAATCACAATATAAGTGTTTCTACCAATCGGTTGATACTGCCATTTTCATTGTTTTTATACTTAGAAAATTTTACTGTCGAAAATTTTTCCTGTTGACATTTTTACCTTTCGCCCAAATTAGGGCAAACCATTCGACGATTCGGATTCCCACTCCGAATAATTTTAAAAGCATTCGTTTCACACTGCACGACAAGTAATCGTGAAATATGAACAATCTTTCGATGTTTCCATCATGAGTCGAAAAGTGTATTCAATGAAAACAATGAAACGGTTTCATCGGATTTTAACCGAACCGGTCCCATCTCTGTGAGGCTCTTGGAAGAATGATAGATGGTTTTGAGAGAATGTCACATATCTATGAGCAATACAAGTATATGTTTTCTATGTGTAGTAGTGACACCTAAAAAAGAGCTTTTAGTTTGTACTATACAAGAAGATCGACTAAGATATTGACACCAGCTTGAAGAACCACAAATAAATGATTTTTTTACATATTCACGCAATACAGAATGAGTGAAACGCATGAACAAATCCTCCTAGTGTCCTTTAATCAACTAGTGATGACTCTGAAATGGTGAAGAAAGTTTATTTTCGTACCATTTTAGGTCGGGGATATCACGAGAACGAATTAGTGTACTTTCTAGCGGTTAGTCCCTGAGTCTCTGCCGAGGTTAATGAACAGTACCTAGGGCTTCTGCGATGGGTCATATTAAGGCTATGAGTGAGTTATTCAATTAATGCTCTGGTGAAATAACCGTTTTTTTTACAAAATTTTCATGTTGATCTGATTAATAGTATGTAAGTACGTCATCAACACGGGAACTCAATTTCCAGTATTCGACTAAGAAAAAACTCTGTAACTCTGTTCAAGGAAAAGAGAAGAAAAGATAGAATATCAAGCATAACATGAATTCAAAGCAACTTCACTTACTTTAATCATAGTCTTAAGTAACAGCCATCCAGAAAAAATACTACTGCAAGAGTTTGTAGAAAATCGCTTGTTATTTCCTACTATACGGGATGCACTTTAGCATTGCTTGCCCAAGTGACACATAATATCTTGAGTATAACGTGAAACATGCATTTTCTAATCTAGTTGCTAAATTGTTCCTTGCTTTTCAATCCAAAACGTAAAGTAATGAAATATTTCAAAGCTGCTCAATATAAAAATTTTCAAAAATAATAACAGGAAAAGTTTTTTTTTTTCGGAAGCCTAAACACTTAAATTTCATTTTCCGAAAACTCATGTTTTACTCGACTGGAAAATACTTGGATTCGCAAGTAATAAAATGTCATTTTCACTCGTAGGGAAACCTCCCGCTACAGCCTCTTCATCGACCAGATCTTCAAAAAGAGCACTTCTTTTAACTGACGACTCATATGTTGATAAAAATAATGTCTTCGCCAATTATATGCGTAAAAGCAATGTTGAATTAACAGTGATGCACGGTGGTGTTGAAAACTATACTGGTCTTCCAAATGCAAAAACGTTCAATGTTGTTCTATTATTTCCTACAAAATGGTTTGGTGTTGACATGCCACTAGCTGGTCAACAAGCAATTCTTGATGCGCAACGAGTAGGTACAGGCGTTGTTTTAACTGAATGGGCTAGTTGGCGCGTTCATCAACAGAATCAATGGCATGTCTTAGCGTCTCTATGTTTAACATATCCAAATGGATATGCTTTTATACCACATATAACATTTACAAATTTGATGCAAAGCCATCCACTGTGGAATGCATTGCCGACAACATTTACATCAGTCATGCCCGTATGTACTTCTACGAATTATGTTCACGGTACAGATACGATGCTTGTAGCAAAATGTGAAATTTGTGGTGGTGCTCAACTTGGTGTTGTTGTACAAGATCAGAGTAGTCAAGGGAAAGGACGCATTGTTCATATTAACTATAAAGCACATGTGAATGGTTCTTTATGGGATGCAGATCAAAATGTCACTCAATTGATGATAAATTCAGTTAAATGGGCTGCTAAATCTATTTGACAAAGTGATATATTAAAGAACTAAAGTTTTTAACAATTAGATTGGAGTAACTACTCAATTCGACATGTAATACAATAAAAAGTATCGAAAATTGCTGCTCTGCATCTGAACTGTCGCAAAGGCTTTGTCCTACACTTCATCTAGAGCGCGAGGATGAGATCAGCTACTATGTTCTACACTTCCTTTCGATAAGAAGAATCATTAGATGGCAATAACCGTTCATTACTTTGAAAAATCTCAATAGTTTCAATTAAATCTATTACATAGCTCTAGAAGCAAAGCTATATAATGAAAATTTCAGTTCACAATAGTGCACATTGGGATCGCCAAAACAGATTTTTCAAGTTCACCAGGAGCCATTATCAGGTAATTTATGATGGAAAGATTTGTTTTATAGGTGTGAGTATGTGTTGCTGGCGTAGGTGTCTATCTTCTTTCATTAAAAAAATCGTTCACATCAAGATAATAGAGAAGTACGGAGAACACTAAATGTTTCTAATGAGGAAGAATAGTGATAGAATACCATGGGCCACCAAGGAATCTTTTCTGATACTAAGTGTCTTTTTAAAAAGAAACGTTCAAGCCACCATTCTATAAAATAGAAGAAATTTGCCACACTAGGAAAATCAATATATAGATCAAATTTTAAAAAGTAATTTAGAGGGAAAAATACTTCATGGACGGACTCAAAGAATAAAATTTTCTTTTCAATACAATCTTTATGGCAGTTCTAGCGTCATTTACGATATAAAGCATCATTTGCTGGTGTCGTATTAGATTAGTTCTTTCGTTACGAAACAATCAATTTCCTACTAAACAGGTATTTTGAAAATTTTAATCCCATTCAATTGTAAAACTTCAGAGGGAATACTAGTCTCTTTAACAGAGTTACAGAAATCACTTGAGCACATTGCTTAAGACAGTTACATAGACTACACCTGTTGCTTTCCATAATTGAGTTTTTTGCCGTGAAAAATCATTAGAGAATGGTATTCTCTTCCTGAAAATCACTTAATCACTTAATACCTGTGAATTATGTGTTAAATGGTAAATTTGAACTTAATTTTAGATTAATGTAAATGTCTCATCCCTAGTCCGCAGTATTTCAAAAATGGTAATAGGTGTTAGCGTCAGTGAATATACACTAACGCTAAGCTTGTATATGATTATGACATGACGTCATTTGTTGAGTGACCACTTGTGTGATCAGCGCGTGATCGATGTGTGTACCGTGTACACTATATATACATGTTGTTCCACTCACACTCTTCACTCTTTCTATTCTCGTCATCCTAGTCATCCTTTGTTTTCATTATTCATTCTGTTCGTACTTCTTGTTGCGTTATTGTTTGCATCACAATACACGTGTTTATTATATACAAACATATATATATATTCATCCATTCGGCTGCATATTCATTCATGTATGTATGCTAATATATATTTATATATACATAGTATAGTTTAGTTCTATAGTGACATCCCCGTAACGTAGAGCTAACAATAGGCTTTACAAAAGTTTCGGAGATTCCAAGATTCAATTTATCAAAAAACGTACTCACAATCGACTTTAAATCATTCTTTTAGCGTAAACATTCGAAGCTCCTTGGTGTATAGTTTCCCATGTTGTAAAATATTTACAGTAAAAATACACGACCCAATACCACTTTGAACAATAACTACTTCTCTGTATCATGTAAATACTGAACTAAACTTATTTAGTTTGTATCACTCAATCACTTTCATGATTATCATTTTCAATAATTTGTTTGTGCATTATCTATTGACGAGTTTGTAATGATTCTAATGGTTGGTTGTTTTGTTGTCGACTACGAGCAGATATATATTCCATAATGTAATTTTTAATAATTCTTATGGTTCATATATGATTTAGAAGACTTGTAAAAGCAAGTAAAAGGAGATAAAAAGAAAAGCACGCAACGCGAAAAGCGAACAATGATACAAGTAAATAAATAATAACAATTCTTAGGGAAAAAACATGAAACTAATCATAGATAATAGATAGAGCATATTGTGAGTACTGCTTCAACAATGCAAATGAGTGAGTAACATTAAGGTTCTTTTTCTGCAGTTCATTTTTCTCTAAGATTATATAAATTGACCTATTGTTACCTTTTCCATTTACACGCAGGGGGAGGGGGAGTAGATACATTTTCAACTTGAAGAAATTCGTATCTCGGGTTGTTCCTTGTTTTTTAGTCTTGTATTTTTTCCAAGGAACAGAAATAACTTTATACACAGTACTTAAGCATTCTGCAAGAATATTACCATTGATACATGTAATTATTTCTCGAGAACATTGTGCTCTTTTCAAACCAAAGTCCATTGTTAGGAAAAATATGCCTTGCATCATTTGAATTCGACAAATCATACATGGTTCGTGACTCGTTCAGTAAGCAGCTCTGGTCTGCTATATATGTTGGTATTTCGAACACAAGACCCTGCCTCTCTCGATAGTAACCCAGCACACCGGTTTTTTCGACTTTGTATTACAGACATCCATTTCAAGGAGGAAAGTGCTGCATCCCCGCATCAAATTATGCTGAACGATGCTGAAGTATGCTGAGATGATACTGTGATACTGAGATGATGCTGTGATACTGAGATGATGCTGTGATACTGGGATGATGCTGTGATACTGGGATGATACTGAGATGGTGCCATGATGCCGAAATAGTGCTCAGATGACACTGGTGTTCATAGATTTTTGAAAGTGACATTATAAATTAAATCAGTTATATATGACAGACTGATAGCACTTTCTGTCAGACTCATTACTAAGTCGAAATCTTATTGAATACATGAAACAACCAGTTGAAAATTTTCCCGTTTTTCGGTGTTCTATCTCATTCATTGAATCCGAATTTCGAACTTATTGTATTGTTATCAGGAGATGAAAACAGTCGACCATGTTCTGTTACAATGTAAATCTGTTACTTGAATATGTTGTATCGTTTAGTTAGTCGAATGAAACGCATTTCCTTCACCAAATTCAAAAAGGGCGCATTTCGCGTGGCGTGTGGTTAAAAGTAATCATCCAATTTGGATAAATCTATCATTTAAATATACCTTGCCCTAATAAGCTAGCGTCAAATGTTCATATCGTATCGATGGTTGTGGAAAAAGTAGTACTTTATTCATCTCTCCAAACTTACTATGACATAATTACATTGAAAAGAACAATTTATTTACAAATCTGTGACAATTCGAGATGAATAGTTTTTGTTTTTATTGTTTTTCTTAAGATATTTTCTATGATAAACTTGTTCTAGATACCATTTTCTTTGTGAATTAATGGTATTAACAACTTCCAAATTAACAGTGAGTACAAATGATTTACCAGAAGATATTTTCGGTTATAACAAAGAACAGTTCTATGAATGTAAAAATATGATGATGATCTTGCAGAACTCTTCAGCTTTCAGGAAATTCGAAACGGACCACATCTTTTAGATGTATCATATGATGACATTTTTATAAGTTTTCAACAAGAATCCAATGATATCAATAAATTAAAATAGTTATTCTGTTTTCAAGTCGACGATAATAAATATGAGGTCAAATTAGGTGTTAAACTTTCAGTTAAACGTTTCATCGAGCCGTTGAAGATGAAAGAAGAACAACAAAAGAAAAGAAAAAGATCTTTGACTCGACCTTCACCTTCGATTCTTAATAATTCAACATCTATCGATCAAACACAATCAAAAATTTCAGTACTTTCATCACCATCAACGTTGTTGAGTTCATTGGGGAATGACACATTACCAACAGGAAATTTAACATCATATCAAAAGAACTTCACAGAAATGGATCATAAAGCTGATATTGAAAGAAGAATTAATGCTTGGTGGAGTGAAATTAATATTGAACAAGACGCTGATTTATCTTTAGATGAAGGTATACATTATTTTCTGGAAATTAATAAATCAATAAATGACACATATGCTTGTATTATAACATTTCAATGTCACGTTCGTTTTAAATTATCATTTTCCACGGCAGGTTATTTTTTCAAATATCTACATTATACCGACATGTTAAAGAAAAACAATGTATGAGACGTTTGAAGATGGTGAGTGTTATCTTCTCGATAAAAATATCTCTTTGAGTTTCTGGGTATATAGAAACATTATAAACGAAATGCTACAATTATCTCTGAAAACTCCGCTACAGGTGAATCAGATGCATCTGATAGTTCTTCAAAGGCAGCAGATACAGTAGCAAAGAAAAACCCAACATCAACTCATTCCGTTTCAAAAAGATTTCGATCACCATCAATGCAAACGTCTTCAAACCCTATTAATACGATGACCAAAAAGAAGCGGCTATTCGGAACGAAAAATACAAATACAGCTGAACAATAGACAACTCATGATAATAATAATGTTTATACACATTCATTCACATTTATTTCTTATTCAAACTGATAGTAATATGGGAAGAAATATGCTATTCTTTACTCGATTTCATGTTAGGTTTCTTATATTATTGGTTCATTTTTAACTATCTTTCTTTTCTTTTTGGGCCATGAAAAAGAAGTTTTTTGTTTTATCCTGTACTATATTTATCTTAGAGAGACGAAACGAACTTAGATTATAATTGTTGTGTCTGGGTCGAGAATATCTCTAATTGTACCTATATTGATTTAAAATGAAAAATGATTCACTTTGTATTGAGCAGATTGATTTCTATACTCTTTTTACACATACCTTTACGAGCAATAGTATTTTACAACGAAAAAGAATTTTTTACAACACCAATATGGATATTTTTCAACTTCGTGCATTAACAGATTATATGATGAATTTGAGCCATGATAACTTCTACGATTTTTTAGACAAGACTTTAAATAAAGATTTGTGCGAGCTCTTCAGAATACAAGCTTTTCGAGATATGTCTTCTTTATCATCAATAACAGTAGATCAGTTAATTCAGATACTTACTTTTGATATTGTCGAATTGAATCATTTCAAAAAAAACACTTGGATTCGTGTCAGTCCATGGGAATTTTCATCTTCGATTGGGTGTCCGAAATTTACTGGACCGTTTATTATTGTTAGTAGAATCGAAGACGAAATCACTTGTCAAAAATCGTGAATTAACACATGATAATGTAGAAAATGATATTCTAAAAAATCTAACAGAATTGGGGAAATACTCATTTAACACATCGAATGATAATAATACTCCTATTCTTATTCTATGGATGAAAAATATTTTTGAAAACTTGAAAAAAACAAAGAATAAATTTAGTTATGACAGTGATATTCAGCAGTTGGCTATATTGTGGTTTATTCTCGGTGGAAGAAACTGCTACGAACTTCTTCGGTTGAATTTACCTGGTGCACTACCTCATATAACTAATATAGAATCATTGATAAGAAGTCAGGAAATAAGAATGATGGAATGTGAATTTCGCTTTAAATTACTAAAAAAATTAATATCATCGTCCAAAGTAATAGATAATACAGAGGGTATTAATTTTGATGAAGACAGTGATGAATGAATTACAAGATGAAGAAGATGACTCAGAAGTACCTGATAACGAGGATCAGGTATCCTCAGATAGTACCAATGATGAAGATGACGAAGGTTGTATTTTAGCAAGTGATTTGTTTGATTCAGAAAGATAAAATTTTCACGGTTGTCGAATATATGACAAAGTTAATCCACAACAAGTCAACAAATGTTTTCGTATTCTTATCGGTACATCATTAAAGTCCTTGCATAAACAAACTGCCTGTTGGTTGCTGACGGATAATAGACGCAGGTTATCAAATGATCGTGTAGTACGTGTCCGGCTATCCGGAAAGTAGTGACAAATTTCCCTTTGAAAAACGTTTTTTCTTTTTGTTGTTGCATTTAACACTAAAATAATTTTGATAACCGTTTTTGAAACTCATTGTTTTCACATTGTTACATATTTGAAGCAAAGCTTTATCTTTATTATTGAAAATAAAACTAGTTTTTAAAATTCATCTTCATTCTAGTGAACTAGATCCCGGTATCAAAAGATGCTGGGATGATGCCGAGATGATGCTGTAATGCTGAAATGATACCGAGGTGATGCCGTGATGCTGAAATGATGCTGTGATGCTTGGGGTTTCAAACCTGCACTTTCCCCCTTGCATCCATTTACTTTTCAACTAAGCCATCGTTCCACTACTAATATGACTCGTTGCTGATTCGTTAGGATCATGAGTTAGTAGAGCATGTATCCCATCTTGAATTGCCTGTTTGGACTTCCGATGCTGGGTTAGGGTACAGTTTGGCGATGAAGGTTTGAGCGGGAGTGTGGATGCTAATTTAAGTAAAATACAGACTCATCAATCTATACCCAGAATCCCATCCTACACCAGACATCCAACATCCACATCCACACCCTCTCAGCCCTACCCAAGTCAAGTCAAGTCGAGTCAAGTCTTGAGTCATCAGTCATTTTCGAGTCAAGTCACAAGTCAAAGTCTTTTTTCAAGTCAAGTCTTTTTGGGTGTGGGTGTTGGCGCGCATTTTGGTTTGGGTGTAGGTGTGAGTGGGGGTTAGGATGTCAGTTTGAGTATGTGGGCCCGGGTCGTGGTGTGGGTGTTGGGTTCTGGTGGGTTTGGGTGTGGGTTTCGTGCGGATTTGGGTGTTGGGTGGGGGTGTTGGGTGTCGGTGTTGACGTCGGGGTGGCTGTGGGTGTCGTTGTAGGTGTGCGTTTGCGTTTGCGTTTGCGTGTGGTGTCGGGTTTGGGTGTAGGTTTTGTAGTGCGGTTTTGGTGTGAATGTGGGTGCTGGTGTGCGGTGTTAGTGTGGGTGTGGGTGTCGGTATGGGTGAGTTTAATGGCGGTGGGTGTGTTATGCGAGCGATAGTGATACAATCCTCATAAGTATCATATTTACGTTCGCATCCACACTCACACCCACAGCCACACCCACAGCCACAGCCACACCCACAGCCACACCCACAGCCACACCCACAGCCACACCCACAGCCATGCCACAGCCA
>OENT01000840.1:0-72645 GCA_900239685.1 Rotaria macrura | reverse complement strand
TCAAACGCGTTAGGACCCTCGAAAATGTTGCATTTTGGACGAATCCTGACGCGTCCAGTGGCATTGATCCGAAACGCTCGGAGACGCGTCGAAAATCAAAAAATGGTTACATGGGTTCTTTCGTTTGATCTCGATTAACCTCTTTATTCTTCTATACTTGTTTTCATAAGCGTGCGTGAACACTTGATTTTCAAAAGAATAAACAGAGTGAATAAACTTCACACGTACGCGTTAACTATCTACGTCGCTCTTCGTGAGCGTGAACTCTAACAGAACCTTTAAGCCAAGTTAGACGCTACTTTAATTCTAAACAATCAACTTGTCGTATTATCTTTACCACTCGAACTAATGTAAAAGAAAACAAAATCATATTATTACAATATCTGAAAGGATAGAGAAATTTTTAAAAAATAGTATCCCAAACATATGAGAGAGTAGAAAACTGAAAACTTGTTGCTGCTTTCGCCTGTCTATATTTATATTGTAATACTATATAAACCATCAATGCCTCGTGTTGATCCTCCGTTTTCATCATGTAGAGGTCACTCATGTCTTTATCTGAAGAGTTGTTTCCTTGCGAAACAGGGTACGGTTCTAAAACATCGAATGTGAAAAGCTCGAAAGGCAAAATCCCGAAAAGTTTAAAATTTTTATTCGAAAAAAATAGGATTGAGACACAGTGCCAACTCTTTCTCGTATGACTTGCGCGTGAGTGTTGATGAGGACCTTCTATTGACTTTCATCCATCCCATAGAATAAAAAAATGGCAAAAAATGATGTAAATTACATCATTTTAATGAAACTTTTTGCTGGAAGAATCGATGTCGAAAATGAAAAAAATGCCATTTTTCATGGTGAAACGGACATAATCTTTCAGTTAGTTTAAAGTCATGTATGATTTCGACACGTAAATCGTGGCATTAAAATGATTTATTTTTAATGGAAATTCATGTTCATGAAATGATTAATATGAATTAACTGCTACTAGGAAGTAATGCAAGCAGCACCTGAGCTTTTCGCAAATCTCAGTCTAAGTGCCCTTCGTGGGGCTGTGTGATGAACTGCGAGAGCCCTTTATTCTACGGAGCCATATAGACTAGTTAACGTAAATAATATACATATTTACGTGAAATCATCAGCACTGAACATCCTCTCTGTTCTTACACATTCTATTTTAGTCGGAAATGATATCTGTAAGGACACGATATAGGGGTGAATCGAATTCACCATTTAAATGATGTATTTTTAATCAATTTCACGCGTGACAGTCATTTTTCATTAATACTGAAGAAATCGATTTCATCAAAAAATGTAATTCCAGTAGTTGGCTGAATTTTACTAAAATACAATGAAAGTCATCTAGCGATTTTCATTTTTCAAGAAACCTAATTTACTGAAATGAAAGTGGAGCATAAAAAACTAAATCAATGAAGTGATTTCCAGTTTTCGGAAAAACACTCCGTAACGATATGATAACGATGCCAACGAAATGAAACTACTGGTATTTTGACGGTTTTGTGAAAACATCAAAATTATGTGATGAGAATGATGTAAAAAACACGAAAGTAATCGAGTAATTTTAATTTTTAGGTAAACCAGGTATTCATGAGATGAAAGTGATTGAAAAATAATGAAAGTATCGTGGTGATTTGATTTTTGTGAAATAATCTAAGCCATCGAATTTTTCTGAGGAAAAGTTCGAAATAACCATTTCACTGAAATGAGATTGATGTTTTTACTCCCTAGGATGCCAACGATAGCCACTTCGACCTATCCACACTGACAATCTAGTCGCATCCGCGTTCACACTCAAAAGTGTGTCTCATGCAATTAAGGCTTCAAAAACTTTCAACGTGATTCGCTAATGGAGAAATCGATACTCAAGACTATTTACAAGATCTATTATTCTGATTCACGAAAGATGGAAAGAATAAGTTCATCATTGTACTTCAAGCAGTATTTTATCGCATTTGAATGAGCTATACCACGTATCCAAAAATTTCGAGATGCATGCACTTCTCACGTTGTAGATACGGCATCTTTCAAAGCAGGAAGTAACCATGCGCCACTCGAGAAGTGTAAACATCTCCTTCAGACATGCACATCCTTCGCACCTACGTCACTCGTTGTCGATACAGCTTCTCAGATGGAAGAAGTGCTTGCATCTCCAAATTTTAGAATATATGACACTGCTGATTTGAATTAAAATATCAATTTTTTCGTCTAGTTTTTATACTTTTGCATTCACTAAGCAATTCAAAAATCTTATTTTTCTTACTTTTCTACAAAGCAACCGATAAAAATGCAGTATTGAAGCATTTCCGATACCCTCACTCATGCGCATTCGAGATTTTTTCGGATGTTTTCTCTCATGTGATTGTGAATCTCACCACAGTAATTACTTGTGTCTTTTCTTTCTAGGTTGATTACTGTTCGACTCCTGCAAGTATTTTTACGATCATCAACTATCCTGCGAGCATACGGATGCACGTATTTTGAAAAGAAGAACATGTCTGCTTACGACTGATACGTATTCATCATTCAAAATTCACTTTTAGAACCATGATGAATAAATGTGTATTTTCACAATAGTACAACTTTTTCTCTCGAAAATTTTTGATCAGTTCTCGAATGCAGAATGCACACTCGTTTATTATGATGAAAGAACATTAATGCAGAGTAGAAAACACTAGTTTAGAGGTCTGCTGATCACCTTTTCTACATTGCTGTCTGTCTTGAACAAGTCATAACTTAAAAAAATTTCGTTCGACGTGAAACACAACACACACGTCTCGTTACATGAACGTATTCGATTTAGAACTCGAGGCAACAATGAAACTTTAATGATGAAGCTAAACTAATATGAAAACTACTGAGATAGTTATCTATACGTAGTGTTTGATGTTTGAAAGATATAGAGTCGTATGTTGATAATATCATTCTCCTATCTTTTAATTTGAAGACATTAATTGCCTCAATTACATATTTCATGGACGTTGTAGATATAGTAACGAAGGATGTCATGTCTGCCACGTGCATATGCAATTATGCCAAAAAATTAAATTACGAGGCTATAACAATAACATGAAACTGCTATATGTATATTATTGCCAATCATGCATAGGATACTTGTAACATAGAAGAAGACACTAATTTTGATTTGTGTTAACAAATGGCGTGCTTCAAGAAAAATTATTAATGAAATCTATTTGATCAGTAAACAACACTCTACACAATACACAGGTACAGAGTTGCTTCCTTAAATTGAGAATAAATTTCAGTCTATTTTTTTAACATTTCAAAAGTAAACGAAATAAAAGACAAACTATTGCAGAAAAAGAAACACTTGATAAGCAAAATGTACTATACCATACAGCTATTTAAAGATAGAAAAAAAGATCGAAACAGCAACATTTCGAATACATGTCATAGTACAAAGGTCCGCAATGACTAGTTTTCACACAATAAAATAAATGGTAACTATCTTACCAAATTTCTTGAAGTTTTGAACTGTTGCAAAACAAACTTACAATCATGTACATATTAGTGAAAATATCAACATTAATCGTTAGTATGCAAAGGCAACACGATTTAAGATAAGAATCTTTGTGACTCTCTGAAATATGTGCTAAGATCAATCGAAAAGAATACATAGTAAGTTATGTTAAATTTTATATCAGACTATAGAACTAGAACTTTAACAGAACGTTTCATGTCGTCCACTGAGAAGACTCTACGCATATCTGGATTACGTAATATTAAAAAGTTTAAACCAGAGATTAAAGATGGACGATTAGTCCTAGTTTCGATATTGACAACATAGAAAAATGGTTATTTATCAAGGTGTGCTCGTCATATTCGAAATCTTACAGACATATTCATATGCACTTCAGAATTCAATGTAACGTTATTTTTCTGCTTCTTTCCGATTTTTTTAATGCATCCATCTTCAAAACAAAACTCTTAACGCCAACTGATTCTTAGATATAAAAGTTAGCAAGATTTTCTCTTAGTTTATTTTGACGTTGACATGATTTTTATTTTTTCTTCAAGCCCTTCTGATAGTATCAATCATATTTGTAGCTTTTTCTCCATAATTGATCTTGATAGATAACATAGAGTAAAACAGAGATTTCGAAAAATAAATAAGAGAGAAAAAAGCAACAGAAAATCTATCATTTATTATTAATGGAGTTATCGCATACTGCTTGATATCTTGTCAATGATCAAATCGGCTTCTGGCAAAGTCGAACGATCGGCTATGAATTTTATCACTTACAAGAATATTTCTTCAACTAATAAGAAGATCGTGCTAGATAGGACTTTCTATAATTAATAATTTCATGAAGACTATACGAAACTAATCGTGACTGGTCTTCTTGTTGATGTTAACTGAGTTTATGATCGGTTTACTGATTTCCTTCATATTGTACTTCACAAACAATAAATTTCGTCATGTACGAAAACAATGATCCAGACTTATACCACACTTTTCACTAATGAGACTAGCTTCCATCGGTGTTCAGAAAAATCAAACTTTTCTTTTTAAACTTATCATGTCAGAGACAAAGATAGAATTGTTTCGAGACTAAACTTTTAATAAAATAGAGAAATCTTCTAAACGAAATTTTCCTCTTAAATGCATCGTATTAGAAAATCAACAACTAATCTCAGCTAAGGTAAAAATTTGAAATTGTGGAATGTGCTTTGTTGAAACTTCAAACTAAGTAATCACGTGAAAATCTTCATGGACAAACAATGTTATACTGTGGGAAACGAGCATAGAAAATTAAGTTTAATACAATAAATGTCGTTGATGTTCTTTCTTTTGTAATGATATGAGTCAGAGTATTCATTGTCTCTATTTCTACGAATAACTATCAATGAATTTTTTGTACCTTAATCTGAATAGTACCATTTTTTTCAATCTCTTTTTGACTTCTTAAATCCATTGAAACGAGTAACTACATGTAGGAGGGACTTGATATAAACAAGGCTCACAGCTTCACTCATGAACATGAAGCTTTCTTGTTAAATCTACATAAAATTTCAATCGAATTTCAATATATTGTATTTTGAACATTTATAGTATTATCGCTGTTGAGTTTGTATCGTTATTGAATTCTTCTTCTATTTCTTTTACTATAGATTGAAACAAACTGGATTGAAATTGAGCTTTCATCGGTCTGAATAACGTTACATCAATGTGCTATTTATAATGGGATTAATATCTGATCGACGCAGTACATCTCATCATTGTTATAATTCGAAAAGACTTCATACGATTTCTAAACGATGGTAGACTATTTTTATTAAGAACATTTTGCTCTTATTTATATCAACATTTCTTCTAATAAAAAAAGGTTATCTTTGTACGTAACACGACGTGTTACGCCTGGTTGTATACTTGGCATATTCACGGTCATCGCCACTCTTGTCGGAGTGTCGATTGTTTGTTTTACTTCACGTAAATCAAGTATGTCTCTCTTTATTTTTTGATTTAGTTATAAGATAAACGATATGTGAGTAGCGATGTCTATGAACATTGACAAGAATGGATAGTTATTTGGTCTCGTGTAGGTTAGGACATTTTTGAACAAATAAACAAAGATGGTCTTTTCTTTACCGAAGTCAAAAGTTTGAACAATTTTAAAACAACTCAGAACATACTTATCATAGATTTTCAAAGTGGCGCACTGGCGCCAGGTTCGTTTTACAAGGCTTTTCAAAATTTGGTGGATTTATACACGCTTCTAAAGCCCCGAAGTGTAGCACTGAGTAACTATATGAATCTTATATATTCATACCAACAGTTCTAATTTAGTGCAGTGATAACAGGGAACGTTGGGAGAATTTTTGAAAACCGTGGTGGCAGCGACAACTTTCTTTATAATTGATCGCATCGTGACAATCTTGTCTTTCCTAGAGCCACAATGTGATACGGGCTGATTCTCAGTCACGATGAATATCTATGATACGTATGTCTATGATTTTGACATAAATATATCAAGTTTCATTGGTAATTGGATTTGAATAAAAACGTTGAAATTATCATCAATGAACACTTAGCCACTCATTCTGTGTACTTATTTATATTGCCGAAATGCGAAAAGTAATACATAATGTTTAGGTTTTAGATAGATTTTGATCCAAAATAGAGTGCAAGACTAGGTTAGATTTAGATCGTCTGTAGTGGGTCCACTATGGGTAAGTTTCTTGGGTATGATTTAAAAAAATTGTTTCAAGTGTTATTCTCAGTTCGCAACAAAAACTTTAACTGTAGGACTGCAGATAAAATGATAACTCGCACGCGTTACTATTCACGATGAAAATCTAGTCAGCAGACAAAAAATAATGCTTCTAATGCATACGTGTAAAATTCGTGAGCTTTGCTTTTAGTCGCGATGTATTGTTCGATCTTTCGAATTAATAACCTGCAAACAAGACAGTCTATAGATCTCTGCCTTGATTAAATCTTTAAATTTTGACTTTGTTATTAGAAGCTCGAATTTGGAAAAGTTTTGCAAAATAGTTTTTTCAGAAAAATGACCTGTTCGTTCAAATTTTCATTCCAAATTTCTCTATTTTTAATGAGGATAGCAGTAGTTTTCGTGTTTAATTTTCAAGCGAACAGTGTTTTGTTCATCGTCATCTATTCTGTCTAGTAATCAAGTAATATTCATTATAATTAAATGAAGCTCAATCTTTCATATAGTAATTCGACTCATCGATTCTATACTTTTAGGTGAAAATTGTAAACTTACTTTTAAAAGAATGATGCATAGTTCCGTTATCTCTAATTCACAACCACGTTCTATCGTTGTCTCAGACTTTAACAATGATCATCAAATGGATATAGCTGTTGCCAATTCAGGAACGAATACCATAGGAATATTTCTTTCACGAGGTGATGAAAATTTAACTGAGCAACAAACATATTCAACTGGATTCGACTCTCATCCTTATTCACTTGCTGCTAACTATTTCAATAATGATAACTATTTAGATATAGCGGTCGCCAATTACGGTGCCAATAATATTGGAATATTTCAAGGAAATAAAAATGGAACATTTTCTGATCAAAAAGTCATATCACTTGGGTCATCACGTCCATTTTTTATCATTGTTGATGATTTCAATAATGATAACCGAATAGATATCGTCATTGTTGACCAGGTTACGAATAACATCGGTATCTTGCTTGGAAATGGTGATGCAACATTTCAAAGTTCTACCATGTATTCTACAGGATATGATTCTCTTCCATACGCATTAGCCGTTGGTGATTTCAACAAGGACAATCGACTTGATATTGGTGTAGTCAACTATGGCACTAACAACATTGGCATTTTTCTTGGATATGGTGATGGAACATTTAAAACTCAGCGAACTTATACGACAAATCTAAATTCGAAGCCGTGTTCTATTGTTGTGGGAGATTTGAATAATGATAATCAGTTAGATATTATAGTGGCGAATTATGGTCTTGGTATGATTGGTATATTTCTTGGTTATAGCGATGGTACTTTTGCAAGACAAACTACGTTCTCACTAAGCTCCAACTTTCGTCCGCACCATGTAAGTTTAGGTGATTTCGATAACGACAACCAATTGGATATTGCTGTTGTTGATTCCGAAAGCGATCAAGTACATATTTTTCTGCAATATAATGATGGGAGATTTCAAACAACAACGACATATGATGGGGTATTTGAATCGCGTCCATTCTTCGTAGTTGTGACAGATTTTAATGGAGACAATCACTCAGATATTGTATTAGTCAACTACGGTACAAATAGTATACTTGTACTTAGTAAATACTCGATAAAACCATCCATACGACAAAAGAACTATTTTATTGAGAGAGATTCACGGTCATCGTCAGTTTTAGTACATGACTTTAATCATGATGATCGGCTAGATCTATGCGTTAATAATTTTAACAATGATAGTTTACTTCTATTCATTTCTGATGACAATGAAACTTTTCAATCGGCAACAATACATTCGACCGGAAAGAAATCAGCTCCAAAAACATTTTGTATTGGTGATTTTAACGATGACAATCGAATGGATATTGCCACAGCTAATTATGGTTCTGATAGTGTAGGTATACTACTTGCACATGATAATGGTACCTATTCGAATGTGGCAACATATTTCATAGGTGACGGCTCTACACCTTGGTCAGTTGCTGTTGGAGATTTCAATAATGACAGCCGATTAGATATTGTCACATCTAATTATGGTTCTGGAGGTTTTAGTATTCTTCTCGGACATGGAGATGGAACCTTTCAAAATGCGACGATACACTATAAAAATGTCATTATTCAACCAATACTAGTTGTTGTTGCTGATGTTACTAATGATTACAGGTTAGATATTGTTATCGCTGATTGTCAGTTAGGTAAAATCCATGTACTCATTGGACATGGCAATGGAGCTTTTTCTGATGTAGAAGTATATCCTGTTGGTAGTTATTCTTGTCCAAACAACATGATTATTGTTGATTTGAATAACGATAGTTATCTGGATCTTATTTTCGGTGCCTTGGATGGAGGTTTTGTAGGTGTTCTATTTGGATTTGGAAATGGAACTTTTCAAGCAATGAAAACATTTTCAACTGGTTCTACTTCGTCTATTTATGGTATCACTATAGCTGATTTCAATAACGATCATCAGCATGACTTTGCCGTTACCAATAAGGCCACCGACGAAATCCTTATATTCTATGGATACGGTAATGGTAGTTTTCATTTTGCAAGAAACTATTCTACTGAATTTGGTTCGAGTCCATATGCTATTACCACTGCTAAGTTAAGCAAACACAATGAAATAAATATTATTGTTAGTCTTTGGGGCACCGGACATGTTGCCATTTTAACGGAATATTCTGCTGCAGACTTTGCATATCGACAAGTATATTCAACTGGTTCAGCTCCACAGCCTTATTCTGTCGCCGTTGGTCATTTTAATGATGATCGTCACGTTGACATAGCCATTATCAATTCAGCAACAGATAATTTAGCGGTACTTTTCAATTCAGGTAATGGTACATTTAAAACACAAACAACGTATCCTATTGGTATCGATTCTCATCCACAATATGTTATCACTGGTGATGTCAATAAAGATAATCATTTAGATTTAGTTACTGTCAATTCGAAAAATAATAGTATCAGTCTTATTTTGGGATATGGAAATGGAATGTTTGCTCCACCAATGATGTATTCAACTGGAAAATATTCATATCCATTAGCAGCTGCTATGGATGATTTCAATGACGATAATAGATCGGATTTAATCATAGCGAATGCTGGTACAGATAGTATAAGTGTACTTATTGGATTTCGTTATGCATCATTTCAAAGTCACAAGACCTATTCTAGTGATACTACACGAAAACCACAGCATATCATCAGCAATGATTTCAATAATGATAAAAATCTAGACCTTGCAGTTGCTTTTTTCTCCAGTGACAGCATCGGTATTCTTCTTGGATATGGTAATGGAGCTTTTGGTGATATCATGATACATTCGACTGGAAATGGATCAGAACCTGCATCATTGGCTGCGTATGACTTGAATGGTGATGGCTATTTGGATATTTTCGTCCTTAATTCCGGTACCAATGACGTAGAAATTCTTATGGGATATGGAAATGGAAGTTTTGCTATGATGACAAGACTTTCAACAGGAAATAATTCGAATCCTATGGCTATAGTCTTAGTTGACATGAACCATGATAGTCGAATAGATATTGTTGTAGCTAATTCTGCTGCTAGCAATGTAGGAATACTACTCGGGCGTGATAATTTGACATTTGGAGACCTAATTGCTTATCCGACTGGAAATAGGTCGCGGCCAGAATCTGTTGCTGCTGGTGATTTTGACAATGATGGTCAAATTGATATTGTCGCAGCTAATTTTCGAACTAGTACGGTCAGTATTTTTCTAGGTTATAGAAATGGAAGTTTTGCACGACAAGTGAACTATTCAACTGGTTATCAATCATGGCCGAGTGGAGTGATTGTCGAAGATTTCAATCGAGACCATCAACTTGATATTGTTACTAGTAATTTTAATATGAATAATCTTGGTATTTTACTTGGATGTGGTAATGGCAGTTTTATTCCTGTTCAAACATACTCTACAGGTGATGGTTCGTCTCCACAATATATTGTAGCTCATGATATGAATCATGACGGTATATTAGATATTACTGTAGCTAATCATGGAACAAACAATATTGTTGTAGTTTTTGGTTTCGGCGATGGAAGTTTTCTCTTAGGAACTGCATATCGAACTGGCATCGGATCAACACCGTATGCATTAGCTGTAGGTGATTTCAATAATGATACTCAGTTAGATATTGCTGTCGTAAATTATAAAGGAAACGATATTTGTATCTTTCTTGGATGTGGTAGTGAATTTTATGCTGGCTTGACATCATATAGTATGGGCTTTGGATCTCAACCGCATTCCGTCGCTATTGGTGATCTGAATAATGATGGTCAATCAGATGTTGCCGTAGCTAATTATGGTACTGACAATTTTGGTATTTTACTTCGTCGTGGTCGCGGAGTTTTTAACATTCCAATAACATTTTCAACGGGAGTTCATTCAGCTCCAAGTTTTGTATCGATAGTTGATTTGAACAATGACAATCAATTGGATATTATTGTTTGTAATTCTGAAAAGGATAGTATTTCTATTTTCATCGGTTACGGTAATGGAATGTTTGTATTTAGAGCAACATACTCAACTGGTGCACGTTCACATCCATATTCGATAGTCACAAATGATTTCGATAATGATGATATATTGGATATTGCTGTTGCTAATTCTGGTACTAACAATATATATGTAATCTATGGACGTGGAAATGGAAATTTCGGAAACGAAAATTTGCATGCTCTCGGCTATGAATTTCGTCCTTATGCGATTGCAGTTGAAGATTTAAATCAAGATGGTTGGATGGATATGGTTATTGCATGTTTTGGTACTGATCATGTAGAAATTCTTATTAAAATGTGTTAGTTATTCTATAGAAACGTACGATTTTCTTCATTTGATTTGTATATTTTTCTATTGACCAAACTATCTATTTTCTGTTATGCCAAATGATTATTTTTATTGGTTTTGATTCTAGGACAATTGGTTGCAATGGTATATTTTCCTCTTTTTTCATAGAGCGATTTATTCAATTAAGATTAGAACATGTTTCCAATTCACTTAATAATTAATAAAACTATTAATCGTGACTTAATTGTGATCTCTGAACGTGTCATTAAAAATTCGTCACAAGACAAGATATCAGATTCGTTTCAATTGCATTATTAATCTCTAAAATAATGACATAGGATACTTTGCGTTTGGAGACTCAATCAAAACTGTTCGTAGCATTTTTATAAATCATATTTTATTGATCGAATCTAAGTAAAGGCGTTTTTAACCAATATCATAAGCTCATTAAATAAAAAGATACAAGAGTAGATATTTTTTTTTAAATTTATTTTATGACGTAGAATCAGTTTTTCTGTAGTGTTTGCCGAATTTCACTGATCATTTCAAGTTTAATTGGATTAATTGACGATTAATATTGCGTGCTAAATGAAGTTATTTAATAATTATTCTTAATAAAGGCCTTTGAAATGAACTAGTTTACCCTTGTCATAGGTGTAGAGCAACAGTGGCTAATCAAAACGCATGACACTTTATCATTTCAATTGGTAAATGAAAAATTTCATTTCTTTTATACCTGGACAAAGAATATCATCCTAATGTTCGAGATTAAAATTGTTTTAGTCATTCGATTAGAATATTTCGTTCTTAATTGAATAAGCTGCTCTATGTAAAAATAAAAGAAACGAACGAGGTATCGTTCAATTTATGTCATTGCAAAGAATTGTCTGGTCACCCTTTGCTTTTTCTTTTTATGTATTAGACATGTTGCGAGATATTAAAAAAGAAGTTCTAATTATGAGGATTGTACTACGACATGATCACTGACTGCGTGATTTCATCGTATAGGCCGTAAAGAAGAATGCTTCTTGGAAGTTTCGAAGTAGGAAAAAGCTTTTCGGTACATATAGTTAAGGAAAAAAATGCAAATTGATGTTTAATTGGTTGCATTTAAACGTCAATATAGATAAACACTTATTGGTTGACATAATTATTTTATAAAAATCTTCTGTTTTATAAAAATGAAATTCTTTCAAGATTCACAGTCTGTTTATGGGAAATATTGCAGGAAAGAGCTCATTCCATTCTTGTCCTTTATACGTTTATTGTCAAGTTCGGGCATTATTGAAAACTTTTGAAATGCAACATAATATCATCGATTCTTCGCTAGAAACATTTTCTTGTCGAATAGAACCAGTCCACTACATCGTAGTAGTAGTATTATTGTTCGATTTCTTTTCGTAATGTAACATACTTATAAGAATAAAAACCGAAAAAAATGCTCCTCCGCCAATATAGTTGTAGAATATCTTCTTCATCATCGGTGTATTTTTCTCGAAAATGTTTTTCCATGAATAAGTTAAATCGATTGAATACATTCCATATCATACATCATGAAATGTAATAAGCTGGAATTTGCATTTGTTCAAAAGCAGATTTCTTTTTCAAATATTCAAGTGCGCTCTTATTCAGTAGGTAGCTACAAATCAACGCTAATTTTGAGAGTAATATCATTTTTCAAATAACCTAAGATCAGAAATCTAGTGAATTAGATTGCAAAACCATTACAAGCTCTGCTCAATAATGTAAAAGGAAAATATCCAGATAAAAAATCTCACAGCTAATATGTTTCGTAAGATCAAGAATTTATTTTCTAATAGATGAAAATCTACAATAATATCGATGAAAACTAGAAGTAAGTACGCAACTGGAAAGGTAAGTCAATCCAATACTATGTTGAAGGTATAGAATTCTGCTAATCGAAAGAATTCTTTTCTAGAGAAAATTTCATCTGTGGCCATAAATTGAATCATCGATATTCATCTTGAAATCAGTTTTTCCATCTTTCTTCTGTTAACTTCGTATGTGTCCATATTTTTATTTCTTCAATTCTTATTCAAGTGTACAACTCAGAATAATTTTTCAAAATTTTTACACAAAACCAGATGTATTCTTATCAGTCAACAATCAACTGAAACTTTTCTGTAGTTTCCGATGGTAACATAAATTGACGATCTGCTTTCATCTAAGCTAGAAGATTATTAATAAGATAAAAAACAAGAACAGATTTGAGCGAACTACTTCTCACTGAGGCAAGTGTTAACCAAGAAAACAAAATTTAGCGTGTATCTCAAAACTCGAAGATATATCTAGTAAGCTTTTTCCTTCTTTTTTAAACCAAACTATATGATTTTGATAGTGTAGAATAGGTGATATCTCACATGTTGTTAATAATCGTAAGAGCTTATAGTTCTCATGTTCATTGATTGTTGTATGAGACTTGAGCTTCGTTTTTGAAAAAAATTGACATGTACATTTGTATTGATGTCGTAAAAAGAATGTAACTCGAATGCAAGTGCAGTAACGCAGTCGATGTTTTATCTTCGAATTATTGTTATGCTCACTCTACACTTCCTAGCTTCTTAGTTAGCAACAGTTAATGTTGAGGTTCATCAATTCCAATGTTAAATGCATGCAAGATTAAATTAAATTGAAAATAATTGACATACCGAGTATATTTTTCAAAAAACCGTGACATTGCTCAAGTGCTACGGAAATAAATTACCTTACCGGATGTAAATATCTACTTGCGTAAGAAAAAATGTCACGTTATTTGATATATGATTAGAAACACTGGGGGGAAAGGTGCAGGGTGTTTAGAGAAAAAGAGAACATCTTATAGATAATTACATGCTCAGAATTTTCAATACCATCAGAATAGTAATTACATCGATTGTTAACATGACACCGAATTTTTTAACTACTGCTATATTGATGTTGATACTATGTGTAACTGTAAAATGTTTAAATTCAACGAAACTAGAGAATTTCAGCTTAGAAGGTTCAAAGAATTTAGAATTCCTAAACAAATCCTATTGATAGACAGCGGGACGTTTCTAGCTAAGGGTTTCTTTTTTTGAGAACAAGGATAGAAAGTCGACAGTAGGGGACAAAAAAGATTTCTATATTTCGTTGTCACATCTTTCAATCGAAACAATTTCTACATTGATCATCCATTTGCATGCCTTCAGAACAATCGAAAATTCTACTACACTATCAAAATTGTTATTTTATTATCAATATAACCATAAAAAATATTAAAGTTTGAATGAAACCAATAAAAAAGTCCTAAGTACAAAAGCTATTGTTCATCCCCTAAGAAAGGTTTTTCTGCTCTGATGTTTTGCAAAAACGTTAGAATAAATAGTGTTCGAGTCTAACTGATCTAGTTTTCCATGATGAATTTGATGACTAAGGACATGATTAAAGAGCTTTTATGTCAGTTCTGGGGACATAAATTTTTGAGCTGGATCCATGTTTTCATGATCATCAGATAAATGAATAGATAAATTATTTGAACTATCTGCATGATTTCTAGCAGCTTCACACAGTGTTACTTTCCGTTTTCAAAAACAGATATAATTTGGCGATATTATGTTGATGTCGGTGTCGACATTTATTTTTCCACGAAGCTTAGTATTTGTTTATCATCTCAAAATCTTACAAACATATATTACAGAATGAGATACAAATTCTAATGTTAAATAAAAACACGTCAACACAAGGAATGTATATGCAATGCGTTGACTACTTCCCTGTATATTAATAAAGAAGTAGCTAGTGTTGATTAGTGAAGATGTGTCAAAAACATACAAACATTTAATGCCTGCCGCTCAGGATCAGATTGTACATAACTTTGGTGAAAATAAGTATCGGCTTTTCTAATCGATTTCGCTTATCTAGTATAGAATCACGATGAAATCGGTATTTTTTTCAAAGATTTTAGCCTCTCCTAGTCGAAGGGCTTCGTCACCTATGATCCTATTGGATTGAATGTATCCACATGACAGTTCACCAATGTTCAAATTTTATCGTTTTCTACTGCGATTACATCAAATGGCCGACAACAGGATCTCTGAAATTCAAAACTCAGAATTCCTGAGAATGAAAAAAGAATTTCTCTGATACAGTCGTAGCCTTTTGTAATTTAAAAAAACTCAGAATTTCATTCTTAATACCCGACTTTCAACTTCCGATAAAACCATTTTCTATATCATTAAAAAAGCTGTAATTCTAAATTCTTCGACAAATTAAAAACGAAGCTAAAAAGTATGATGTAACTCGTTGGTTTCTGTATCCGAAAGGCACACATATCTGAGGATTTAGGTGGAATACTTTTCTATACTGAATACTGATAGATAAATGTACTTCTCTTTGTTCTATAGAAATATTAATTATTTAAAAAACAGAAGACACATGGTTATTTCTTTTAATAATTATTGACAAGAACACGATAGAAAGGCGTGTGGTTTTACCATTACAGAGAGTACGTCCAGGACCGTAAATCATGAAGAGACATGAACATTTTTAAGGAGATTTTTTGAAAACTGATAATCTGTTCTTTTAGGTTGGTATGATCATTGTTTTCATTTATCCATATTGTAAGCTAATGTCTCCTATATGAACTCTGTAAGTTTTTGGTTTTTTCATGGGAAGCCGAACTAAAACTCCTGAACTTTCAACTAATCTTCGAAAAGTGGAGTTCTGAGGTTTCGAACTGCAGCGCATGGCCTTTCTTCGAAGTATTCTATTCTCCAGTGAGATCGCATCTTGCGAACTGTTCGTGAAAAATGTCTAATTTTTGCAAGTTCAATGTTTTGAGAAAGGAACATTGTTTAAACTATTTCGATTTTCTGGTCTATTTGTTCTCCGCACTCTCCACTTTCAGATGGTGATAATCGTGCTCCTCTATCGAGTTCCTGTCTAAATTTATTTAGAAGACAACTAAGTGTTTTCGTTTTTCGAAACAGATATTAGCACAAACATCTAACATTTCACTTTCGTCACTATGAAATTTATTTATCACACTGCAATAGAAATTCCTGAAATTTTTGGAATTATGTTTCAATAGTCGTGATCCGAAACGATTGTATTTGCTGAGTTTCGAATATTTTCCAATGTGTAATTCTTTGACTAGAACATTCTCTTTAAAGTCGAATTCATGTTTAATTTGATATTCTGACTCGATAAATAGTATTTCATGAATGTTTATTTTTGATTACAGAAGAAAAATCTATGACGTCACAATCATCAGAAATATTTATCTGATTCATTCGTCAAACTAAAGTATTCAATAGAACAACTTAGGTCGTTCATTCAAAGCTTTGTACAAATCTTTGCAGATTTTTATTTAAATAAATCAAGTAAGAGAAACACATTTCAACATTTATGAAACTATCACGGAAATAGAACAGATGTCGTATCGATTGTGTATGAATTTTTATTCAATTCAAACAAACAGTATTTTGTATTGGAAATAACGATGAAATTCAACGATTTTCATTAGTAGTAAAAATGATCGCGAAGCTAAAGCATTTCAGAATTATATTGATCAAAGGAAAGAAATGTTCAAAACTGCGTAGGTATGGGAAATCATTTATTTTCTGAGAGATTTTATGAATATGGTTCTTAAAATAAAATGCTGAAACTTTCTAACACTTTGTCTACTCCAATAAACTATATGACTTACTCTCGCTGTAAGCCAGGATATCTGTGTACTATAGCACTTTCATCCGTCGTTGATATCCTATAAAGATACTGTTTCGTAAGAACGCATTAAAATCTTCTCTTATTTTTTAAACACATTGCCTGAGATTTGTATCATGAATGACTTATTTTGACATTGGAGGTAACTCTAAAAACATTGAAATTCATATTACTATAAGATAATTTTATGTTAAAGTACTATTATACAATGAATCGGAAGCATATATATATGTATTAGAGACGACAGAATGATTTACAAAATTCGGCCACTATGTATCTTAGTATTTGTTTTTCATCTATGTTTATAGTGATGGTTATACTGGAAGGTATTTGTCGACTATGTCGAAATATCATAAAATTTTATCGAAATCTCAATTTCTTTTCATCCATACCACCAACAACGAATCAAAATGAACTTTCCAATCAACGATTATCGACAAAACTATTTATTTTACTTCTATTTCTTTCAACAATAACGATCATCATGTACATATCGTTGGTCAAAGTTACCAAAACTGTTCATGTTCATGAACCGAACTGCAGTAAATATTTAAAATTATATTCAATTTATTCTCAAGCTTTAAATTGTCCATGTACGACCATATCTGTCGATTATAAAACATTTCTTACTATTAACTACACATTTCATCAAGTATGCAACAGTATTTTTGTCACCAATGATTGGATAAATTATGTTGCTCAATCGTTTGATCATCAAACATACGATCCTGCAGATTTTCTATGGACAGGTACAAATACATTTGAAGCACTGAGAGCATTATGTGAATTATCAAATAAAACTGTATCAGAAAGTTGGACTCAATTCTATTCAAATCAATATATTAGTGCTGTAGTAAACCCATTGGATTTGTTTGAATCACAGGTAAAATCGATCGTTGAAGAATCAATATCGTTAACAATAAATCGTTTTCTATTATCATTACAAATTATACGAGATACAAGTCAAGCTAACGTTCTACTCTCAGCTAAACAAACAAATATTTTACTATATTTCGTACCTGGATATACATTTGCCAATTTAGTTCCATTGTCGTATGATAGTTGTGATTGTGGTTATTCAGCTAAATGCGTTCAACAAGCAAATATTCATGAATATCATGATTTAGCAAATTTACTTTCAGTTCCAGGTCAAAAAGTTGGGTGTTTTCCACTTGAATCCTCATTGCAATCGACTCTTGAATGTTTTTATAATCAAACATGTATCAATCAATTACAACATTATTTAGTATTCAATTCATCATTGAATGTAACTGCACTTGATTCATTATTACCAAGTCGTTTCAATGTAAATTCAACAGTACAAGAACTTGTCAATGAACTAATGATCGAAGAATGGAATCGATCGATGAGTTATGAACGTTATTATAATACTTGTCAACCAACAAGTTGTACCTATACTTTTGCGACACGAAATGATTTGCTTTATATTATAAATTCAGTTTTTGGTTTAGTCGGTGGTATGATAACAATGTTAAGATTAATCGTACCAGTATTAGTTAAGTTCATCAAGTGGAAGAAAAGATCACCAACTGGAAACAGGCGTAAGATTTATATACATTATATATATATATGCATATATGTATATCTAGTAGACGATATCAGACCACACCCTAACAGAACTTCGCTCTCGTGCATGCTCAGAAGTTCTGCAACTTGATACACATATAGTTCACCTTGAATCTTGCTGTAATATCATAAATATAACGAGAATAATTAAATATAAAGGGAAATGGATCACATATATTTTTCCATTGAACTAAATATTTCTCATAAAATTGTTTTTTTATTGTACAGTAGATTCATCATCACTTACATGTATACGTTATCTATCTGCATTGTTAATTTTATTGAAAACCGGAAATTCTTCTCCGAATCGTGACTAGTCAAAAGCATCTAGGAACACTAACTCTGGAGCAGATGGAAAGATCATTGAATGGATTTCAAATATTATGAAGATGTTTGATTAAAAAGCTCATACAAAATTTAGCAGATAGTTTTTTTTCGGTTAGAAACCATGCCATGAAAATTGCCTTCGATCATTACTATCTTTGTGGTATTTTAACTATTGAAATGACCTCATACCTCGGATCTACATTCTTCACGTAGCGTATGCATAGTAATTTCTAGACCTTCTTTATATGTGTTTACTAAGATTTTCTAGAGTGAAAATTTTTCTCGTACATTCACTCGTACTTTTTTTTAATCTTTTCTATTTTGGAAATTCTCAGAATTACGATCCTAATTATAAAAATACTAGCTGCTGTTATACTCAGAAAGATATCAGATAAAACACTTAGCATTCATTCATCAAAAATGTTTTGTAAAATTTGTTATTGGGATCTGCAGATAATTAAAATGTAACACACCATGAAAATATGATTACTGATAATATGAATATTGTTTCATTTGATGTATTTTGGCAAAGATTATTTCATCTTTGTTGTAATTGAAATGCGTGAATCGATGGCATGAAGTCTATAAATTTTCATATAAATGGTAAAGAAAGCTGAGTTAGTCGTGCGTTTTCTCTCGTCATCCATAAGCATTCTCTAATTACATATCTTAGAATGTCACTCAGCTCAGTACGGAAAACATGACAGATAAAAATTCTCTCCATCGTTTTGAAATTCAAGCATTCTCTTGTTTCAAGGTTTCGAGCTATTATGAATGAATAACTTTGTCCTCTTCTTTTTCTCGGTCTTTGAGAAGCTGGTAATCAACGAGGAAATATTTCATGGTTTACCAAATTCAAATGCAAACTATTGGCACTCAATATTTTTCAATCAAAATTACCTTCGATCGATCGGCATCAACTTCAAAATCAACAAATATCAACGAGATTATTTATTATTCTCTTCATTATCATAATCACGACTCTTCTCGGATATATATCTTTAATACGTATTACAAAAATTGTAAATGTTAAAATGCCGACATTTGAAGAATATTCTCATCTTTATTTAATACATTCAGACAATATGATATGTCCATGTTCAACGATATCAATTAATTATAAGAACTTTGTTAGCATCGAATATACATTTCATCAAGTATGTAGTAGTGTGTTCGTCAGCGATGATTGGATCATCTATATTGATGGACGATTCGGTTATCAAGTTCTTGGTACGGATGATTTTCGATGGACAGGTACTCATTTATTTCGAGCACTAAAATTATTATGTCAATTAACAAACAAAACAATATCAACAAGTTTAACTCGATTTTATTCGAATCAATACGTAAGCGCTATGGTAACTCCTGTAAACTTGTTTGAATCCCAAATAAAATCACTTGTTAGACAATTTATTTCTTCGACAGCGAACGAATTACTATCATCATTACAACTTATACGAGATACAAATCAAGCAAATGGTCTATGGGGTATTGTAGGGATGCAATATAGTTTATTCAGATCGCTTGAATCGGAACATTTAATTTTAAGTGTTCGCAATTATTTTGATTGTAGTTGTGATTATTCTGCAACATGTGTTCGACAATCAATTATTTACAGATATTCTGATGGAACAATATTATTCTCATTGCCAGGTGTATACTTGGGGTGCTATACTATCGAAGCCTTATTAAAGTCAACACTCGAATGTTTTTACAATCAGACATGTGTTCATAGAATACAATCGTATATAACACATATTCCATTTATGAATATAACGGCACTTGATTCTAATGTGTCAAGCAGTTTCATAGAAAATTCAACTATTCAAGAAGTTTTGAATAAAACAATGATCGAACACTGGAATCGAACTATAACATACGAAAACTATTACAATGAATGTCGACCAAAACAATGTATCTATAATTATGCAACTAGAAATGATATAATGTATATTGTTACTACAATATTTGGTCTAGCCGGTGGGTTTATTACGATGCTGAAACTAGCTGTTCATGAAACTGTAAAGTTAACACGAAGAAATAGACGATTACGAGCGGGTAAGATTATTTAAGCTCACTCCCACCCCCGTTCCCGGCACTTCTCGAGAACCGCTGCTCCGAAACAAATTTGACACTTTCAGAGTAGACAGATCTCGAGAAGTAAAACAAAAGTTGATATAGGGGTCAAAAAGGGTCCCATAATTGTATCCGTTTCTCGGAGGAAGTATGTTCATTTGAGCTGGAACTTTTGCTTTACAGATATTAGAGATACTTTAGGGTGCCTGCGTTTTCTTTTTGCTTTCCTTCTATCACTTTCCTTTCGAAGATAAAGGCCAAAATACGAAGGGTATCCTAAAGTGTCTCTAATATAGGTAGAAAAATTTTGAACCCGATCGAATTTATTGTGACTGAGAAACGGAGAGGGCGACTTTGTAGAATCTTTCTGAAAAACCGGGTTTCCAAAAAGTTGGAAAAGAGAAAGGAAACGTGTTACATCCGTACGGCAATCATTTTATCCTTCCGTTCTTATTTATGATTTAGCGCTATGTATGAGTTTTCAAAATGCCACCAGTAGATCTAGGATACTTAAAAACATATGTGGAGGAGAAATAATGAAAAATTCGGAAATTTCTGGCCCTGAATGAAGGTGTCCCTTAAAAGAATCGAAAGAATTTTATTAATGAAAGTTAATCATAGTGTTCTAAAAAAATCAGGTATGTTGACTTTCTTTGACTTATATTTGTAGAGTTTCTTTAAACAGAATTCTGATGTTATTATATTTCGTCGATTGTCTAACCAGTTACTCTACTGTGATATTGCTTTTGTTTTCCATTCGTATTCAAATGAAAGAAGAGTCTAACTCAAACAAAGAAAATAAAAGGCATATTACTTAAAGTTTTAGTTGAGTTACAGTGGATATGGATGGCGAGATTTTCTACTTTCATCTTCTTCGGTCAACAAAGAATTCACTATTAACTGCTTCCCCCGAGCGATGAAAACATCGAGTATGGCGCGCAGAATCAAGAAGTAGGATGAGGATAAATCAACAATAAGTTGATGGTTGATTGCATGACAATACATGCGTTCGAAATCGTAAAATACGTGTTGAAGAAGGTACTGAATCAATACTGAAAATAAATATTCCATCATGATATAGATAATGAGAATGAAGCCGAAATCTCAGATCGTATGAAATTATCATCTTTCAACTGAATAATACCGGTTCGAATAAATAAATGTATCCTTATCACGCTAATATTTTGTAAATAAAAAAAAAGTCAAAACTGGTATCAATTCAGATATGCAGACCGGAACAATCGGACTTATGCACATAAGACAACATTACGTTAGAACTTGAACTCAATCTCACAATCTCCGATTCTAAACTGATTGTCTAGTAAAATTTCAAGAGAAATCATATGCCATTGAGTCGATAAATAGAAAACAATAATTTTTCTTATTTGACTTTTAAATTAAAAGCATTCAACTCTAAAATAACCATTCAGACAGTTGTTAATTGAGAAATTGAATACAAACTTCGCTCATCGAAATTCAGATCAGATTTATTTTAAAATAAATATTTCACTAAATAACTTTCGTTGATAAAAAACTTTCATTTAACACATTGAACAAAAGATATCTGTAAGCTGTATGAAACTTTGTTTCATGTATTCTTTCATTAATTTCTTTAAGACAACAACATTGATGAACCTACTACTAGTTTATGTCGAAATATCATAAAATTTTATCGAAATCTCAATTTCTTTTCATCCATACCACCAACAACGAATCAAAATAAACTTTCCAATCAACGATTATCGACAAAACTATTTATTTTACTTCTATTTCTTTCAACAATAACGATCATCATGTACACATCGTTGGTCAAAGTTACCAAAACTGTTCATGTTCATGAACCGAGCTACAGTAAATATTTACAATTATATTCAATTTATTCGCAAGCTTTAAATTGTCCATGTACGACCATATCTATCGATTATAAAACATTTCTTACTATTAACTACACATTTCATCAAGTATGCAACAGTATCTATGGTACTAAAGCTTGGCGGCAGTATATATCGTCTAATCTTGTCAACGTTACGTTATATCATCGTGATTTTCGAGCATCCCGTAAATATGTATTTCAAGCTCTATGTGCATTATGTGAATTAACAAATCATACGATATCGGAAGGTTTACTTCGATTTTATTCGAATCGATACATTAGTATGATGGCTATATCATCAGATCTATTTTATTTTCATATACAATCAATCTTTGAACAATTTATTTCATCAACAACAAATTTATTATTATTATCAATACAAACTGTACGAGATACAACACAAATCAATGCATTTTTTTCTGGACGTTGGACTAATTATGATTTATATACAACGTTTCCTCCTCGATTACCTGAAATAGAAATGGCAGCACCACGTCCTCAAGCCTATTCAAATTGTCGCTGTGATGTTTCTATGCAATGTAGTGAACCAGCTATCATATATAGTATGAATGGTTATGTTGAATTATTTAAAATACCAGGGATTTATCGTGGATGTTATACAATCGAAGCTTTATTACAGTCGACTCTTGAATGTTTTTATAATCAAACATGTATCAATCAATTACAACATTATTTAGTATTCAATTCATCATTGAATGTAACTGCACTTGATTCATTATTACCAAGTCGTTTCAATGTAAATTCAACAGTACAAGAACTTGTCAATGAACTAATGGTCGAAGAATGGAATCGATCGATGAGTTATGAAAGTTATTATAATACTTGTCAACCAACAAGTTGTACCTATACTTATGCAACACGAAATAATATTATTTATCTTGTAACGGTGGTGTTTGGTCTAGTCGGTGGTATTGCTACAAGTTTAAAATTTTCAATACCATTATTCGTTAGATTCATGATACCTAAATTTCGAACACGAAATAGAATTGCAGTTGTACATATTCAAACTTCGAATTAAAGAACATTTGATTTTTATTCAATATACTTCATTGATGTGAAATATCGATTCATGAATTTATGTGACTGAAGAATATTGAATCTATGGATGATTTATCTTAAAACAACACATAGTATTAATCAACGTATTGCTCAAGGGGGAAACTACGAGTTGTGAGTTTGTGATTTAAAATGAGTTTAGCTGAGTTTGGTGATTTATTTTGAGTTTCAGCTGAGTTCAATCAGTGATTTCCCCCTTGCAGAATTTCTTATTTTTCAACCAACTGATTCTCGTAGTTTATATATTGTAGAAAGAAAACCTGGCTATTATATGTAGATGCATGATCAATCTTTTATTCTGTTTAGTAATAACTCGATCTATCTAGTACAGCTACACATCTGTATTCTAATTGCTATATACGTTTTTTTTTATTGGAAATTTTTCTGCAGTATAATTATAAAAAAAAGATTAACGTCCTTCGACAGTTTGATTAGATATATAGCAATACGTCTAGCTTCGAGCATGTGACAGACATATTTGTTTTTAGCTTCATGAAACGAGTCGCTAACGAACCTGATATCGTAACAAATATAAATTGAACAAAAGAATTGTTCACGACAGCAGACAACGCCACCTGCAAGTATTATCATCCTTCTTTCTCTTTTTACGTATGTCCTCTGGTTGCTCCTTCCTCTTCTTGTTTATCCTCCTGTATAAAATCGTTCTGACACATCCTCGTTGATTTGCTTCCCGAAAGGCTATGTGTGTACAATTCATTTGATTAGGGTATGGGTATGGACAGGTATTTATTTAAGCCACATTTAAACCCAAAACCATACCCACACACCCAGACACAGAGCAACACCTTCATTCGTGATTGACATCTTCTACAAGATCACAAAGAAATGGAACCTCTTCTACTAAACGAGTATCTATGCATAACTTGAAAAACAAGTCACGATTACACTGTCAATGCTAACAATCGGAGGTGACGAAAAATTTCGCAAAACTCGATTTCAAGACATGTATCTGTCCATTGAAATAAAGGATAAACGATCCACAGCCCGTCGCGCATATCAACGAAGTTGCGGAAAATTCAACTACATGAACAATCAAAATAGCCAAGAAGTATAAAATGGGAGCAGAGCTTCTTCCTCTTCCCCGATGATTCTCTTTTCTGGATTCCTTTGCCTGTTTGCGTGTCCCTGCTCAGTCGACAAGATCTCTTTTCGCTTGATATTATCCTCTCAGTTATTACGATCATCATTTTAGCGCTCAAGCAATACTTTCTCCGTTCGAACTTATTTTTCTTCCTCCGAAATTCTTTCAGTCTTTCGATCGCTGTTGCTCAGTGGAACTAAAGCGCACCGTATATGCCGTTCAGACCGTGTCCACTATTTTAGAGAACACTTCCACATTCTACATCTCGCTCAGAGTAATCTAACTCAGCCAGAAGTCAACTACTCTTGATTCTCTCATCGATGAACATTCATTGCGTTGAACTGCAATTGGTATAGTCATTTCGAACAAAATTTTAAGTGTCATCATTTTACTAGCCAATATTTAACTCTAGGATTCTAAAGTGATTTTAATCTTCAGCCCTGTCTAAGTTGGCTTGAAGACGAATTTCGCCCGATACATATATACTCTTTCTCACAGCATATGGTCAACTTTGAGCTTCATAAATAGAGACTTCTTCGAAATGGAGCTATTTCTTCTTTTATCACGCAGACTCACCTTAACATGTTCCTGACAGTCATCATTAGTATCCTGATGATTAATTTCAATGTTCGAAAGCAAAAGATAGAACAGACAGCAGAAACTCACAAGCAATGATGTTATCTTAGAACATTCGCACAATGGAAGTATATACTTCCGATCACCTTCTTCGAGTCAACATCTCTTCTTATCCACATTTCATTTCTTGAAAATGACAAAATCTTTGCCGAAACTGTGAGAAAATAAATTTGAATAAATAAAACAAGCAAGAATGATATTAAAATACTCTTCTCACAGTCTGCTCTTTCCCAATCTGATTCAAGTTTATTTTCCAATTTTGGCAATAAGAGTTCCATATTGATTACATCATAACTATTACTCTCTTATTAAATAGATGTTTTTCAAAACCTAAAAGGGTATAGAGAAATACAATCATTTGAAAACAGTTTCAAGTCTCGTAAGAAACCTATTTTTTAAGAGAGTACAGCAGTGAGTGATAATTACACAAAATTTGCTGTATAAGTAGCTACGAGAAAAATAAAATAAACTTTAATTGCATTATTTCTATGAACGGTATCTCCGAAATTGGCTGGTAGAGTCTGTTGAGAATTCCATGCATAAATAACAACCCAATCGATTTGCATTGCTACCATTGATGGTGTACTATTATTTGGAATTGGATTCCAATTACTACTCGCTGTTCCCGCTTGTGTTTGTAATGCAAGTCCCATCGAAATATTTGGCACATAATTTGATTGAACAGTACCCCATACTTGATCATCTACGGTGTATACCAATTTGCCAGGCGTCCATTCAACACCCATCGTGTGCCACTGAGTAAAGTTAATATTTCGAAGATACTGTGTAGTTAGATTATTATTACTAGTAAAATGAAGTGTTGATGATGTCGAATCCCGTACCCCTTAACAAAAGAAACAAAATTATGCTGTCTAGAAATCAGTAGTGATACTTATACCGTTGTCGAAAACAGAACCACCACCATCTTCATAAAAATCGATTTCGGGTGGCGATGAATTATCTGATGGCCATAATAAGGCTATAGCACTAATTCCGTAACCTTAGAATAAGAACGTATTTTCTAAATCGTATACTTTACTACCTTTTCTTTTAGCATTACTTTACCAGGATCAACGCGTTGTCGAACTAAATATTTTCCGTATGTTGAATTCGAACCATAGCCTTGAATTGTCGATACTCCCCCAGATTTCCATGTATTGTTAAAGTTTGGATCTTGGTAACTTTGTAATTCAAGTAAATCATTTGCAACAACAACATGAGACCCATCCCATAAAGTGTCACCATATTTAAACCAACTCGGGTAATTAAGAGACGAGCCAGAAAAATCATCAAAAAACGCTAAAGTCCACCCAGTTAAATTTGTTCTTGGCATAGAAAGACCAGATGGACTAGCTTGAATACAGCCGATGACAATGAGAAAATGGACAGACACTAAACGAGATCACATATGTCTATCTCTATCAGTTTAAAAAAAGATTTCTTTACAAATTTTCTGGAAGATAACGCTGTTGTTGTACATACGTAGAGACATTCTCGCCATCTCTTGCTTGTGTTTCAACGATAAAAAAAATGTGAAAAAATATTTTGCTCAGGAGAAAGAATGAAATGCTAAACTCGTCCACATAAAATGAATACTGCAAGATTATATTTTGTTTAATTTTGAGATTTTTATTCAATTTTTCTCTCAACTATTTAATTCTGCCAAAACATTATCTGAGATGCCTTCTAAGTCGCACAATTAACTCAATAAAGCAGTCTTCGAAAAACAAAAATATTCATTTTCTTTATTTTTTAATAATATTTGATGAAAAGCACAGCGAGAATTGTCGGGCATCTTTTCTTCGGAAGACAAAGAAGAACTAAAATCTATATTTTTGTACCTTGAAGATTACTTTATTGGTTTATTCTGTCACTGCCATCAAACGTTTCTGTGTATAATCATCTCCCAACATGTACGCTCGAATTTCGGGCTCCACACATAGAGCCTATTTAAAAAGGAACCGATCACTTGTTTTTATACGCAGACTCACATTAGGGTGAGGGTGAGTTAATAGAATAATTCCAACCTACTTACGATGTGTTTTGGATCATGCTTAAGGGTTCATCATCAAGTAAATTCAGAACTAAAATATATTCCATAAATATTCAGAATCTCAAATTCACAAGAAAGTCGATAAGAGATAAATCTCTCAACAACAGTTTAATGCTGAGACAAAAAATATTATAACATCGCAATATTCCCAATTAGGATGTGCATGGGGGTCAGGTCTGTGTGGGTGTTGGTGATGGAGTAGGTTACTCTTTTCTCCACGAACACCCACCATTAGCGACACCGACCCACACACTCTATGTTAGTAAAAAAAATGGTGACTATTTTATCATTCAAGTTAATTGATACACTAAGACAAGTTGCGATAAAACTAATTTGAAATATTCTGTAAATATATATATCGGTATTTTTCATATTTCATCATTATTTTCTGATATTTAGGGTTTGATATATAATTATAAAATGTTTCATTTACATGAAAAAAATTTCTTTTGGGTACACTTGAAATAAAACCTACTGAAAATGAACTTATGTGTAACATAATTAGCTTGTTTTTGTAGAAATAATTCAATCGTTTTCTAATGATCCAAATTGGCACAGACTACTTGTAATTATCGGTGAAAATTTATCCACTAACGTAAGATAGCATTATATAAACTGGGTCAAGGACAAAAGTATGAAAAAATTGAAACAAAAAGCTATAAATTAACTGGTAACTAAAGATATTTGAGCACCTCAGGATCAATATGCTGTACTAATTGTGATGAGAAACGATTGGTTTCTTGATTTGGGTTATGGTTCGACCTGAGTTCCTATAAGTGGATTTTGTCTAGATTTGGATGATAGGTTTTTTATATGGCTTTGTTCGGCTTAGATTTGGGATTTGTTTTCAATCTAGCATGAGTCAAAGTTTGTAGTCATGCTACACTGAAACCAAATCTCGATCCCAAATCCTAAACATAGTGATACAGACTGAATCCCAGATTCAAAGCCCAATCAAGAACAACTACAAATCTATTTGCACCAAATCTCAAGCTCTTGGATTTTTCGCACCCCTTTTCTATTCTAATTTGTACCATTTCAATACAATTTTTAACATCCTTTTTAATCTGAAAAAATGAATCGTTGAGCTTTGCGTTCACATATGATGTCAGTGAATTGGAAGAAAGCTTTCTCTAGATTGAAACCATTAAAAAGCAACATATTGGTGTCGAAAAATGAATACAAGGACAAAACTTAGTTCTACTATAATACCCTTTCTGTGTGAATCACAATAAATCAATTGGAAGTAAACATAGAAATCGGTCAGATGGTGGTGGATTTATGAATGTGTTTATGCATTCATTCAAATAATTATACAACAGTAACAAATTTTTATGTTGAAATCAGACGTGATGATCTCTCACATATTTTTAGAGTCAAGAAAAATCGATCAGTGCGTTTTCTAATGTAGTAAATAGCATGGTGAACAACAATGTTCAAACGAGAAAAGCCAAGTTTGTCGGATGTTGAATAGAATCCAACTGGGTGTTATGCAACATCATATGTTAATTCGTTTAATATTTGGACATTTCAAAGTGATCCAATGTATTGAATGATGATTGAAAAATTTGTACAGTTGCGTCGGCGTCCTTGACCAATATCATTACTCATTGAATATATGATTAAAGTAAATCGAAATAAAAAATCAGATTCTTTCTTCATTGATATCCTTTACGTTCTTTCGATGATTTATAGGATGCTCGTATCACAATCTTTCGGTATGGACATCTAAATTCGATTGAAGAAATCGAATACTCTTTACTGGTCTGTCGATTTGAGAACGACGAAAATAAATACTTGATGAATTTCAACAATTCATAGATAGAATTGCAAATCGTTTGATGATACAACAATCAGAACGTATGAAATTACATGATGAAATCGATAAAAATCTATTATATGAACAGCAATCGTCGAATTTAGGCGAAGAAATAGAACAAGTGGAATATAAACCGTAACTAAAAGATAAAGTGTAGCTATCTTTATTTTTCAATTCATGTTTTGTTTCCTAATATTTGTCGAATTGCTTTTTTCTGTTGTCATCACAATATACAACTTTTGTTATTTTATCTAAGACAAAAAGAAATTCAAAAATGATGACGTTTTATTTTGTAAATTTCTATGTTCAACACATATATCCGGAGTATCCATTTTCAAGTTGAAATTATACAGCTACTCATTTGTAACACCGAAAGTCTGAAGTGATAGACTAGTTGATGAAACTATTTTGTATAGAAGTAGATGGTAATATTCACGATTGTTTGGTACGTATGTATAACAGCAGCCATCTAACATTGTTCCGTAGTCGTTTGACATTGTTGCCTTTTCACTGTAGAATGATAAGAACGAATCGTAGACTGTTACAGAACACTCAATCGATTTTCCTTAGATCTCAATCATGTGGTCGTACTGATAAAGATTTGCATTCAAATGATACTATAAAGGACTAGGGCGGATAAGGCCGTTGTTTTTTTTCCTTTTTCATACCCGACAATGTCGTATTCACCTTCATGGAAAGAACTGGTACAACATACTTCAATGCAAAATTATTTCTTCATCCGATAGGAGAAATCTTCTGAACGCAGGATGTGTGCAATTGATATGTTTCACTTACATAAGTTAGTTGGTAAAGTTTTAAATGGGTCTTTTTGCAGAATGCGAGAAATATCTGTAATGAAGGATACTTGCATGGCTCTAGTCTGAATTTAGAAAGGATTTCGAAGTCGAAAATCTTCGGCTGAAATGTTTCATCAGAAATGTTCACCATGACAGAAATCTTAATATTACTCAAAGGACGAAAATGTATGAATTCTGATGGCTACAAGAGAACTAATTTCAATGTACGTTTGATATTAGGTTAGAAATCCTTTTTTCATTGATCATGCATTATGATCAACAATGAATAAGATTTTCTGAAGTGAAAACACTAATATTACCCAGGAGGAAGGTTACGGTCCACTGTAAATTACCGTATCTTCACTGTAAAGGGCCGTTTTCTACGCCGTAATTACACCATAAACGACCGTATTCCACCGTAAACCAGATCCATGATTTACGACCGTATTCTCACCATACTTTTGCTGTATTTGTATCGTATATCGATCGGATACGGCCGTATTCGCGTTAAAATACGGTCGTAAATCATGGACCAGGTTTACGGCCGTATACGCTCCGTATTTGATCGTAAACGGCCGTATAAGTACCGAATGCTTTCATCTGGGATGATGACAATAATGGAACTTTAAAAGGATGTTGTCTGTTTCCGTGCTTCAACTAAGTGTGGCATTTTCACGACTATTGATAAAGTGCGTTCACCATTCAATTTCCGACGAAGGTAAATGATTAGAAAGAGAAATAAAATGAAGTGTATTTAAAAAAAACACCATTTTGTTCATTGCTGAAGAAGAACTATTCAGTAATACAAGTAAAGCACAATAATAAATTTAATATGTGCACTGTGAGAAGTTCGGATGTGTGTCACTCATCATTTTTGTGCTACACATATAGAGAAAAATTTTCTGTAGAGAATTAAGTTCTCGAAATATCCATTTGCGATGATCAAAAACCATTGATTGGTAGACTTAAAGAACTGCTTTTTTTCGACACACTCATGCTTTAATTACATTTCAAATTTCATAGCAATTTTTAGAATGAATGAAACTAATTTACGAAGAGTTCACTGAAATTTGATTTTCCATGAAAATGTTTTCATTCTTCCATTCAATTCTCAAAAGTAGCTTTTTAAGATTTTGATTCTTTGGGAAATCGTTTTCCGACATTAGTGATTATATTTCTTCTTTATGATAGTTTTAGTTAAGTAAATAACTTCGACTAGTTATTATGCTCATTCAGATCAAAATCTTCTGTTTTTTTTCTCTTTCAGGGCCTCTCACACTATCTTTTCCTTGGTACAATTCAACAAATTCTTATACTAAAGTCAGATTTTAATTAAATACAGTAAATTAATGTTCGAAATCGAATATATTCTCTGACTATGAAAAATCTTATCCCTTACAACGAACATTAGCTAAACAACGTGAACAAGAAAACATGACGTCTACTCAAGCCGATACAACCATACGCATTGTGTGATATGATATCAAATGAAATAATTATTCTTTTTTTTTCGTCGTTGATTAGGGAATTCACGGTTGCAGCTATACCATGAATTCGGCCAATTTTTATGCCACCAAGAGAAATTCAGCGTGCTAAACGAATTAGTTTCGTTGGTATGAGTATACCTCGTTTTCGCGTTGTCCACACGATCAATACAATTTTCTTGAAAGACTCGAACATTTCTCTGAGAAATTCTCAATGAATTCCGTCCCGGTTTAGAAAATTTTATTCATTTAAAATTCTCACATGATGCCATATTGGTTTGTATGCTAACTTAAGCATCATCTAAAAATAATTCATTTAACTCTAATCCAATTAGAAACATTCTTATAGCGTCAAACAACTTTTAACACGAAATTATTGATAAAAAAAAAGTACCGTTGAAACATACGTCGTTGACTCAAAACTATACTATAGAATGAAAAACAACGACGAAGTATTTTTCTTTGAACTTCAAAACAAAGTCTCATTTAACACCTTCCGCATCAATTCTACGTTCGAATTTATGATTTATTTTAGGTGGTGAGCTTTCTATACAGAACTATGTCTATAATCATTGAATTGCCCTCTGTTTAGACGTTTCATGGTCTCTTTACCTGATGATCCAACAAGCTGTGTCAAAAGATGAATCTAACTTGATTCGTTTGAGCAAATACTTGCCTATCGTAGACATTAGTCGACCGAAACAGTGACTGAATATCATGCGTAAATTAAACTCTACGGTTAATGATATCAGTGTATTATGATACGCCTCGAAATACCATAAATAAAATCGACATTAGGTTTCGAGGCTTACGGATGGCGTTGCAGCAGATTCTGACGAGAAAACTAAGATTTACCATGAAAATCAGTAGGATTTTCTGAATCAACATGCCATACTATGTGAGATAAGAGACTATTTAAAACGTTTTTCTATCGCTGGTATATTCTTATAAGTGCTTCTTGGTACCAAATTGAAAACAAAATTTCAACAAAAAATCTTACTCTTTAATTCAGTGATAGAATTCAGTGAAAAATGAAAAATTGTGACCGGATATTTGTGAAACAAAGTCAAAATTATAATGGATTGAAATCTTCTAAATCAACGATAACTTCAAATTAAAATTAAACAGTATTTTTTCCTGAAGATTTCAATTGATTATAATTTTCATTTTGTTTTGCACATATCCTGTTATAATCTGTCATTTTTTCACTGGAAAATTGTGAGCACCCAGCATAAATTATTCAACTAAATCAGAATTTCAAGTCTTATAAGAGAAGCAGCGTTTTTACCACTTCTATGGATCTGAAGAGTAAAAGTTTAATTTTCAAACAATCTTTGAATATTTCAATCGTCAGATGTGTATCAACTGTAAGATCTATAGAATTTCATCTGCAAGCAAACAGAGTGACATTTTAATTTGAAATAAACTCTGAATATGAGTTGTCTTCGTTCAATTGATAAAACTCAATACGTACCACTTTAACATGATACGGATTGGTCACAACTTCAAATATAAACAAAAATGAAAGGCATGTTACATGAAGCTGATTACTGAAGTCTTTCTAAAATACACTGAGTTGTAAATATTTACTGTTCGCTTAGCATTTTTCTGAGATGTTCATAAAACAAAATATTTGATTCAATTACATCATTATATAGAAGGATGGAGATGCATTAATTCGTTGAAAAATATAATATCATGATAGATATGTGTCAGAGAACAGACAATTGACGAGTCGAATCGCTTATACTTAGAATGTCATTTTTGATGAAAAAATTCGCAAATCTTTAAGGATATCTTTCGATTTTATGTAATTCTGTCTAAGCATTTCCATTTGTAGTGACGTGTATCACATTGAGCCAGTAAATTAATGTGCCGGGTGTGCCAACGATTAGCTAAAAACTATATAGCTCTACAGAGTGATGAACAAATGAGCGGATGTTTTTCGTGATGATAAATGATGCTTTTAAGCTATCACCCACTTGAACACAAAGTTTGACCTTTTCCCAACACATTTCTATCAGTCATAAATTACAGAAAATAGAAACGTATCCTGAAGTTTATTGACAAATTCCACTTTGTAGAGATTTTTGTACTGATAATTTTGGTTAATTAATTGTTTTATTTTCATCAATAACTGACGGTAGCAGAGCAGTGTTCTTAATGAAAGATTGTACCCAGTAAAACAAAATGTACGGTACCCTAATGAAACAGAATTTAGAGACTGTTTTACACGCTCTGGAAAAAAACAGTGTGCACACTATAGGCACTGAAATTTCATTGTACGCTATTTTTAACAGTTTTCGAACATTTATGCTTCGAAGAAATTGATCTATTTTGTATGGTCAAGCTGTGAATGAATCAGTGTTTGGTAAATGTGCCAGTTGATATCTTTCATTTTATTAGATCTCTTTTTCTTTTTAGATTTAAAAGCAATGGACTCTTATGTATTATCAATCTTCATAGGCTTGTTGAAGTGAAATGTGAAATAAAAGTCTTATTTTATGACAAGACACCAGTTTTACGTTTCTCGTACAACTCGGTCTACAAAACAGTATGTACTGATGCATCAAGTCCTGAAAAACAAAGTGTACCTGTGCATCCTACTTCAGATTCCTATTAAGAACGTTGTATCAGAGTCAAATTCCTAGAAAATGCCGTGTGTTTTGACCTACACTATTTGCCGTTCTCCACTATTTTGACTTGGGCAACACCTTTTCTTCATGAACATAGAACATCTCTTAACTTCAATGATCAGCAAAAAAGAGCTCTAAAAATATGATTTGTCAATAAGTTCTCGAATAGCGTTGCTATTCTGTTCACTGTCCAGAAGAATACTTTATCAAACTTTAACTGACGCCACTGGTGTTTTCAGATCTTGACACTGCAAAAAGATTTGAGAGGATTTTATGAAATTAGATAGAATAGAGAAAATTAAAGAAGTCAAATAAATTATTGCATAATTTTGAAAATCTAACAACAGAGGAATTCGCATCAGATTGCAGAAACCCGAAATTTATAGTTTATCGTTCACTTAGAAATGTGCCTTTTTCTGTTTTAAATAAGTGATATTATTAAACCTTTTACTGATGAATAAAAACTTTCAAGTATCCTCTACCATCAGGAAAAAGACTAGTTTATATGATCATAATCCTTTGCAGCTATGCAGTTTTCTTTTTGTTATATGGCTTTTAGCACACTCTACATTCACTTAATTTTAATTATTCAGTCGAATTCAATTATTGCACTGATTTAATTCTCAGAGCATTGTTTATACACTCAGTAAAAAGATGAATGATTTTTATTTATTTATTATTTTTTGTTCTTTTAACTTATTTAGATGTATAAAACCTTCTTCAATTGATTGTATAAAATAAAAAGATGGTGATTGTTATGGGTGGTTGAAAAACTGTCTAAAACTAAGTCGCTTTTTTGATTGACTCACGAATCTCTCGTTCAAGATTATATTCAAATACAAGCAGCACTAGAAGATTTTAGATGCATTCTTTTTTTGACTTATCGAAATAATTCTCTCCGCGTACTTCGTGTTATACTTACGCAACAATTTCTATTGTTGCAAAGGTTTTGACCCATCCTTTCAATTCTGGCCGTTGCGTAACAGTCCTAGCATAAAGGTACAAGTTGTTGCTAGAGAAAAATGTCGGATATTAGCGAAATTTCACAAGCTCATACAGATTTATCTAATATGAAGAGTTGTGTCGAACATATAATTCAATGCATCTAATGAAAAAATGAATAGAGAATACGAATGAAATTCAAAACAAGAATAGAGCTTTCGTACAAAATACGTTGCTCAAGATATTGAAATAGATCAGATAGATTCTTAACCTACTAGAAAAGAAATAAAGTATTTTGTCGAATTTTTCTAGGGCCAATAATTTAATGTTTTATTTATGATAAGACAAATTGCATAAAAACAATCAAATAGTTAATCTTTAACTTAGAGTTTCTTGTTTATTTTCTTAATGAAACAAAAAAAAGTACGTTTGTTTTTCTACGAAGTCTGTCTTTTATGTTTCTTTAAATATACAAAGATATTGAATAATAATGAAATCTCAATTCTAATATCGACGAACTTGTTTCGATGTTGATTTAATGATCATCTTAATCCGAGTCATCGTCATGTTTTTCTTCAGTTAAACTATTTCCTTGATTATATGCTTTAGTTGGTTTATTAAATGGATTATCAGGTGATTTCATCCATTCTTTTTTTAGCAATTGTTTTAATTGTGATAGACGTAGTGACGGATGTTCTTGTTTTAATTTAGATAAAGTTTCTTTTTCAAATGTTTCATAGGCTGCTTTCATACGTTTTTCTGGATGACTATCAGTTGAAATTTGTGTTGATCTTAATGAACAAACGACAAGAATATGAAATAATGATTAACTTTTTCAATGATATGATATTTACGATAGAACATGAATGGCTTCATCAATATTTCGTGCTGCTGTACCATCAATTTTTAAACGATTCACATTTTCTTCAATCGGTGTCTCTTCATCATTCACTATTTTTTCTTTCACTTCTGTAACATTATTTTCAAGAAGAAAATGAATAAATCAAAAATAGATGTTTTACCAGTTTTAGTTGGAACAACACCAGCTCCTGCTTGTCTCTGTTGAATTTCTGCTTGAGTGACTTTTTTAGGTGCTAAATCAGCATTTTTTTTCGATTTTGCTGCAGTCAATGTGGCTTCTTCTTGTTCAAGTAATTTTTGAATTTCTTGTTTACGTTGTAATTTTTCATGTTCTTTTTGATCGCGTTCATCCTGAAATTCAACAAAATATGAATATAGCTTGGAGTCCGAATCCTTGATTGATTCTCTTGCAACATCTTAATACATTCCTTGTTTTCTTCATTTGTAACAGTAAGTATTGTTGAGAACAATGACATTGCATAGCCAGCTTTTTTAAGTAACGTTAAGAATAATAAAACAGAATACGTCGTTTTAAAATTTCTCTCATGTCATAATTCGATATTTTGAAATGAAATTTGAAAGACCTTAGATAATATTCAATTCTATCAGTCAGTTGATCAATGAATAATTCCATCAAATTTTCTATATTACATCAAAAGCAATGAAGCAGATGATAACATGTGATGGGACAGTGACAAACATAGAGATCGCAGCGGTCTATACTGGGACACAACAAGACTAACTATGATACTATGGACCAGCATGGAATTTTGCACAAAAGTAAGTAAATCAATTTGAATTCATCGAAAATATTATGTTATCTTTCTTCGATTTTCCATTTTTGTTCGCTGTCTCTCTCTCTCTCTGTGTATTACGAAGGAAACATCTCTAAATTTTTCTATACAACGCTTGCTTTTATCTCATATTAATTCGTCGTGTTATAGATATGCAACTGGTAAAAGAATTTCTTAGATTAAACATTTTCAAATGGCAAAACTACAGTAATAGAAGTAAGTGTCTCATAGGACCGTTTATTTGTGTTCAAGTACGGGGATTTCCATTTCAATTATAGTCATACCTACACGTCGTCAGCAATATAAATTGATGAACCCATTGAGAAATGAGCTGCTTATGTTGTGCATAAATGAAAATGAAAAAGAGACTGATTAAATCAAAGAATAAAAGTGTTTTTTAAAACAAATTCAGTGTATTAATTAATCTGCTAGAATAAGAGAATACAAGATTTGATGTGTACATAAAAAAAAGGTCGATCTATTGCACGGATTTCGGTACTACTGAAGAACTCATGATAATCGTTAATGATAGAAATATTTTCATGATGGTTTTTAAAGGAGAATTCAGAATATTAGTGTAACACATCATAACAATGTACAAGCGTTCCTACAGAGATACATCTTGAAATATGAGGAAAGTAGTACCGCTGCAATTCCTGCACACGGGAAAAAGATTGCCTTCTCTAAGATCATAAACACATGTATATACATTGTATAATAATTACAAAAACTAGAACAATAGCAATCATGTATTCGAACGAGTATCGGTTCTTCTCTTAATAATGAAGTTCGACATAGATGGACGATGTGTAAGAAGAACAAAATGTTAGAAGCGATCATTCTGAATGCTAAAGGTATGTGATAGAGAAGTATCGATATCAATTTTAAGTATTAGAACATCAATCATGCCCATTGGATTGAAGGTAAAATATGATTTGATCATTAGAACTTTTTAAAAGTATCGTTGTTCCATCACTTAACTCTCAAATGTCATCTTCAACATGTTTAGATATTTATATTTCTCGTCGTCAGTTTACATTCGATGATAGTTTAGTATGGCAGTTCGAGTTAAACAAGGTAGATCTACCGTATCCTGCAGCACAGGATAGGATACTGACTCGTTGTACACTACAGGATTCTAGTGGCAACAATCTTACTGTTTAGTTGTTCCGCCAGAATTGTGGACTTGTCCGGGTTATATTCAAAGCCTATTCGGGTAAACACGTGATTAGTGTTTACGAAATCGATTTCACTTGTATGAAAAATCTTGTGATCCTCAATTGTATAAAAGTTTGTTTACGAAAAAAATAGAACGCTGACACACACGTCAAAGTTGATGAAACTACAATATCAGTGTACAGAAACAATCTTATTAGATACTTCCTCGAAATTCTACAAGTCCATTTTAGAGACGACAATGACAATTTCCTATACCTAGTGATTATACTATTGAAAACATGTGTAGCATGTTAATTGAATACAAATGTAATTTATTGGAACCATTCCATTAGGTGCCTTCAATGACAACAGTTGATTTTTCATGTTTTTTTTTTAAACAGATGTGAAAATATTCAACGCTTATGACTAATTCGAGAAATAGAGCTCAAGAATACTTCGATAATAATTCCAGTCTACTGACTGCTACAATATAATTGGAAAAAACTTTTCAAATCTCAAGAAAATATTCTATAAACTAAAAATCAGACATTGTCATAAAAATTGATGGAAATTTAGTATTCGAAAAAAAGGCAGTTCAATGTAGACTAATATTGTTAACGTCAAAATTAGGTCCTACGAACATAGAACGAAAGAAAAATATTCGTCATAGAAATCGAACAAATCATTTTCTTCGAAGTTTCAAACCTGGTACAAAAACAAATAGGAATAAATTGATTTACTTTTCTTTGTTGTTTTTTCTGAATATGTTTATCATCATCAGCCCAAGATTCATCTTCTAAACGTTGTTGTTTTTCACGGTCATTTGCTTGTTTAACAGCATCTTTTTTTGCGCGTGCTTCAGCAGATTTTGTATTTACACCAAATTGTTTTGGCATTTCCTATCTTAACTTGTTGTTCTCCTTGTTAGAATAGTAATATTTATACGAATAATAGAAAATTTACGTAACTATATTTCGTAAGTGAAGGCAACATATAATTTGTTACTCAAGAACCAATGAATCATCGACTACTAGTGACATCATTGATAAGAATATTAACTTCTTCAATAAATATTTACTTTTTCTTCTTCATTAAAATAATTGCAATGAGTTGAATGTAACCATAACGATCATATTTGAATCCTATATATTAATGAAATCGTTTCATAATCTTATTATATGATTGCTGCTTTTGTTCTTGTTTTGTTATCCATTCAAATATCAATTTAATCTAATAAATCAAGAAAATAAATTTATCATGTGTTTATTGTGGACGAAGTGTGATTCAGCAATAAAATTAAATATCGAAATAAACAAAAGTCATATATATCTGTTCATAGTCTGAAATAACTAACATATTGCTTCAGAGATTTACAAGGAACATTCACATCTTTCCTGGATAGTATATACAATATGCAACAGTTGTTTTACGTTTTCATAGTCTCAATAAAATCGAGAAGTTCATTAACATTCTGCTGTAGTTGAACCTTGAAATATTTCACTCGTTTTCGTAGTTAGAAACAATTAGCACCAAGTCATCAGCCTTGCATAACTAAATGGCACGAAAGTGTCATATGTAGGTATTTTTTAATTATAAATTTATCGTAAAAATCAACATAAATTCTTAAAATCTAAAATTGATATAGATAACTATATCAAAGATAGATTGAATATCTATCTATATATACTCTATAACAATGCTAATATTGATTGTCAAGATAGTGAAGGATGAATTTATTTATTCAAAGTAAAAACTTTTTTCTTAATAAATCCTAGTTTGATTTTATTCTACTAGAGATATTTCACGTCTCTTATCATGCTCCTATTGTTGATGTTTTTTTTTTGTAATAACAAAAACGGATTAGAAATCGATATAGTAGAAAATGAAAAAAAACATCGACCGTCTGGAGAAAATTATATCAAAATAACAAAAAAAATACATCGATATGGTCAACTATCAAGCAATTAGGAATAGCATTCAAGTATTAAATATCGACAAAAAGCATTTATTAAAATCGTTCACAGATGCAATTGTTTATAAGACAAGAAGAACTTCTCAATTATATGTTGCTGTTGTAGGATATTTAGGTATGATTCAGTAAGTTGTATTATTACACATATTTAACGTACGATCAGTTCTATATTATCGTTTAGAACATGAAATAGACACAATTATTTTACGAGTGATGAATTATTTATTTGTCGTTATATTCGATCGTCGTATGTTAATTAGTTTTGCCCTAAGTTTCTTATTATATTTTGGCACGGATAAACATTAACAGTAAATGAATAAAATACCCATACTATTCCAAATAATAGAGATTCACTATAACATACGAGTAAATCAATAATATGCCGAGTTTAAGTAGTTTCATATTGCAATAATGCAAGGACAGTGTGTACTATCTACATGAGGTTTGTCGTCAGTAAGTTGAAGAATGTTAAATGATTTTAAGATATCATTCTTGTTCTAGATTAGATATTTCAATGAAAGCGTAATATTCGAGTAGTTGCATGAAGAGAATGAAGCTTACTTGATATATATGAGTGAATTACAATAATAATGTACCGTTTCGAGAAAAAAAACTTTTTTAATTTTCAACATTGTATGTAATGCATTGTAGCTTTCTATGTGTAAGGAGACTCTAAATAAATTGATAGTGATATGCTATATTCACGCTAAATCATTTTATAGGAATCCGAGCACACACTCAGAATGATGTAAAAAAACATTGCTAGACCTTTCTGTGACGCCATTTTGAATGAAAACTCTTACATATGGACAAATTATGCATGTTTACAAGAAGTTTATAAAAGCAGACAGAGTAATATGAGATATCTGATTTGTTTTTTTAATAATTTGTTAACTAAACAACGGCATTATATAAACAGTACACCTTGAGTTGATAGTCCATGAAACGACGAATAGATTGATATACGATGCGTTAGTTCCTAGCATTTCTGTTCATTACATAATCTCGCATGACAAAAAAATTTAGAAATGAGTGTAATAAAAATCACAATTAAAGTACCAATCAATCTGATACAATAAACAGCGTCGACTGTTGACCATTGATTCCAAAAATCAAAGAGCAAGAGAAAAAAATCGGTTATTTCTCATTTTTATGCGTAAATGACAGTAGAAATCGATCCGCTCATGTAGTAGATACGGACTTCTTGAGCATATTTACTCTGAAAAAAATCCCATGAATCGATTCAGAGACTTTTACATCTTAGAATATAACGGTATAATAACTTTGCAATACAGTGGTTTGGAAACAAAACCGCCCCACTACATTCTATTTTGTTAGCTTTAGTATGTTTCGATAGTTCACACAAAAAACTACTACAGAGTGATATATTGTAATATTTCCATAATGAGAAACGAAAACATGTAATTGTTTTTTTGAATTTGAATTTTTAGAACGCTATTGCGTATTTTTCCTTTGAAGATGAATGGAGAAAATATCACTGTGTAGTGTTTTGTGTGGACTATCAAACTATACTAAAGCTAAGAAAAAAAAAGAGAATTTTGTAAACCACTGCATATCTCTGCTTCGGATATTTTATTTTATTGTTTTCTTATCTAATCATTGTTAAGATGACATAGAATCGACAAAACATTGTTTCCTACTTTCGTCATCGACATGTTTTCGCCTATCATGAATCAATTTCAATCGTACTATCGATTCATGCCAGCATTTTAAAAAGCTGGCATAAATCGATGCCTTAAAAACACAACGTTTTGTTCAATATTTCAAAAACGTTCAATGAATAAATTATGGATCCATCAAGTGAAAGATTATCATGAAATCAAAAATACTAATCAATGGATATTCATGATTATGTAACTAAAAAGAAGAAAGATTAAAAAATCGACTAAATGTAAAAAATTTTATAAACATTCGAAATGAATACTATTCAAGAAATATCTGACGTCAATTAATTGTATCGATATTTTTATTGCATCATATTTTATGTGACAAATTTTTACTAATCAGAATTACTTATATGATGTTAATTGAATATTCTACATTGTTATTATGTCAAGGATAATGTTATGCATTCTTGATTGTGGACATTTTTTTCCTTGAGACCAGAACAGTTAATATACTTATCATAGAAATATTCTAGATATAACAATAGAATTAGATAATTTTGAGTCTGAATCTTTTTTGAAATGTAACCCATTCATATATCTGTACTGGCATGTTATTTAGATCTTTTTAATCTTCACATTTTCTACGAAAGATTCAAGATCGTTCAATGACACAATTTTCTTCGACTAGTTATGTAATTAATGTGTGCAATCAGATATATGATCCCTTCTTTTTTCGAACTACTTAACGTATACAGTGCTCAATTTAATAACAACAACAACAACAACAAAAAGTTCAACATATATCTTTGTTTAATTTTATTCTAGATTTTCTATTGAAAAAATAAAAACAAAAATGATTTCTACATAGAAAATAAATACTCATTGTATTGAATGAAATATGATCGAAACAAATAACGAAGTATCATATTCAACAAAATCTGAATTTACATCTGGAGATGATCATCCAACTACGATTGCAAATGATTCATTAAATCTTGTTGATATACAACAGAATCGACGAAAACCAAATCGTGTACATAATCAGCGTAGAAATACTGGAAAAATTACATGGAATGATGTATGATAACTATTTTCTTCATCGACATTCATATAATTTGAATTTTCAGGAAACAAAACAAGTTGAGTATGAACATGAACCATTAGTTAAGAAAATTTCTGTAGAACAAACAAATGATAAAAATATTCAACAATCATCAAAAATAAATTCTCGTGGTCTTCTATCTCCATTCGACAGTAATACAAGAGAATTGATATGTTCACCAACAAGAATCAATCGTTTACAACCACACGTATTATCAAAAAAACCACCCATATCTACAAGTTCTTTATCGATGAACGGAGTTTATACAAGAAAAGATAACAGTGATACAACAATACTTCAGTTATATGACGATACGAAAACATTAATTGATCAATTAACTGAAAAAGCTGAACTATTAGAGAAAGATATTGATGAACGAGATCAAATCATCGACAAACTTGTATGTGATTTTTTAACATAGATAGATTTATTCATATTCTTTCATGTTTTTAGAAAACAACTCAATATTTTGAAGCATCGTTTGACAAACGAGTAAGAATAAATACTTATGAGCGAAGATTCTCAATTCGACTTCATAAACAACCAGAATGTAAAATAGACAAACTATAATCATTAAAAAAAACTATTCGAGCAATCCCTTTTGGTATTAAAAATGTGAAACACGATGAGCACCGGAAAACCTGCTTTATTCCACATATCTTCGGAACCACTTAATCTCTAACTTTTAGTGATCAAAATCTCAGGACCCAAGTCATTGATATATTTTCATTAGATTTTAATCACCTATTGTCACTAGTCCTTGACTAAACTATACAAATACATGATACTTATCGAGTTCGTCTGTCACGGTCCTTTGGGAGGGGAGGGGGTCAAATTTCTGCCTAAATACACTTCAACACTCCTTTCAGATCGTGTTTCACAAAATATCCCTAATTCTACTTGTCACAATATGTCTACCTACTCTCTGTTCGGGCTATATATCAGCATAGATCCCTTATAGAATCTTGATCATTTTCTGTTCAAAAGATGACTCATTGTATTCTCTATAAATTGTCACTGTTTGATCACATTCTGATTTTATGGCTTAGGGTTGATTTCCTTGTTTTTATTTTCACTCAAAAATTTAATGGCATATGACTGAATTGCAATGTTTCGATACCACTGAGATTTTAGCTATATTTCAATAATCGAAATTTTGTGTCTCGTAATCGATTTACTTCTAATTGTTGTGAAACTATGAGTCGTGTAGGATTAAGGAGTCATTTTTTATAGCCACATATACTAAGAAAATGAAATTTTAGACAAAACAAGAATCTCCGTACTATTATTTACATTTCCTTCGTTTTTTATGTCATGCAATTCGTCACTTTTGTGTAGAATGACACTCTACTTCAACTCTCTCCGAAGGCAAACATGTTGAAGGAGAAGAAAGATACTATCCAAAAGATATAGAATTTAATTAGTAAACAATAGTTAAAAGATCGTTTTAACTTGGTCTTTAAAGTAACGCGACCTATTTCTATCAAATCGACATTAACTTACCTTGAAGAAGAACAATTTTCCATACAACGATATTAGGAGAAATTGATTTTACAATCAGATACAATTCGATTTGTTTCATTTTGGAAATATCCTCTACGTCAACTACATACAAAATTTGACTTCTTACTTTCATTTGTATATTGTCAATTGTAACGAAAATTTGCAACTCAGCCATATGAACAGTTACTCAAAGTTATCAAAACAAAATATTTATTCGTATGGAAAAAATTTGGTAAATGACTTTCCCGTGGAATTCATTCAATGTCACGATATGTACTATGGATACGTTTGATTTCATTTTTCTAACTATTAGGTGAACTCGGCCAATGTGTTTTTTTTATCATTCAGTCTGCTATTGATTTTAGTCGATAGATAGAGAAAACCATTTGTTAGCGTTATGATTTCGCAAAATTGAAGTGCATATATCTCTGAACAATGAAATAATCTATAGCGAATTTTGTTTTGTATTCTGTACGTATATTTCAGTTGCTCTAGGCACCCTGAAAAGAGCTGTCATAATGATCCTTGTTTGTCAGAGTTATGATTAAAAACCTAGTGTTAATGACGTGCCTGAACAAAAGAAGACATCAACTTCCATTATAAGTACATCAGTTTGAAAAATCTGCGAATTGAAACACTATTTTCGAAAACTAAATAATACATCTTGCAGACGACTTTTGAAACTACAAAATATCTATAGAACATTTTCGCTTAATATGTTTAGATTTTTAAATAAATCGAGTCTATTCGACGTCAATGACATGACGAATATACTATCGATAAGATATCCTCACAATCAGATAAAAATTTTGGAAAAGATTTCAAATGGTACACATCCATGTCCAGAGTCTCAGACTTATGATAGCATAACAGGATTTATACACTCGACTGCTTAGCTTTTGAAGTCAGATTTTCGAACGAAATTTTTCGGAATTCGATCTGTTTGAATTCTAGAATCTATTCTGAAGTTTTCAAAGTTTTTCATCATATTGTTTGAAAAATATTCACTAATTATCTTTTAATTAGAAACCATGTGGAAGATTAAACAGTTTTACATAAGACTATGATAAAAGAAATTACTCTAAAAGAAAGCCTTTGTGAAGAATAAGACTCGAATGAATGAGATGTATGTTCCAGTTTGTCTATATATGGAATAATATACACTAATCTTGGGTTTTCATCTCCTATTAGTGCGAAGCAAGAGGAGAAGACTTATCAAAATGTCTATAGAAACTTCTACTGCTTGGACAATCAGATAAACAACAAGAAAACGTTTTATTATCTTATTCTATCGAGTTATATTTACAATTGGAATATGAAGTACGTGATTATATCTGTCTTTTCTCTTTCGTTATTTCCGGTATGAGATGAAGACGAGAGGCCATGATCAAATATCACACGCGAGAACATTGATAAATATAATTCTTGTCATTATTTGTTGACTCCTTAAAAATCACTTATAGTGCATGCGTAGAGCACGCAAGAAAACTTTGCATCATTTTCTTATCCTCATTTAGAATAAACAACGTTTCATTTTCTTTGATATTCTTATATAGGAAAAATATGTTTATGAACGAACAATATCTGAAATGGAAGACGAATTGAAAGTGAGTGCAATATTTTCGTTTTCATAAAATATTTATTCAATTTTGTTTTTATTTTCTAAAGAAAATTGACTCAATAAAAACAGATAACACACGTTTGAAAGAAGAAAATGCTGCATTAATTCGTATCATAAGTAAACTATCGAAGTGATTGCAACGAAATAGTTCTTTTTATCTATTGTGTAATTGTGTCTTAAAAACTATTTTTGTTCTTATTTCTTTTCTTTTTTGTACAAAATATTTCTTCATCTAATGCAATGCATATGTGACTTGTGCCAGCAAATAAGAAGAATGCATTGCATAGAAATCTTGATTATTGTTTCATGTTAATGCATGACAAACTGTTCTGTGGACTGTAATAAATATACGCATGGTTCTTATACATGATCCAATTACTAGAGAATTTAGCGTTTCTTTTTAATTAAATTTGAGTATTTCACTGATTTGAAAAGACATGTACAATCATGTGTACATATTTATCTATTGTGAACAAAAGAGAATAAGTACGGACATTGAGAAGGAAACAAGGGTAGAAAAGCAGATTCCCTGTACGCTGGGTATACATAATATAAAATTCGATGGAGCCAATAGAATACACATTATATACAATGAGATCATTACCTACTCAGTACTAGTTAAGACATCCCATCGATATCAATGAATTTCAATAGGATTTGTTTCCATATAACTACATTGCCTTATGCTATATGAAAAGATAAGTTTGAAATAGTTTAAGATATAGATTGTTTGACGTTTGATTGTTCGTTTGTTCAAACGTTCACTTGATGTTTGCACAAGAGTTGACTGAGCAAAATAGTGTAGAACGAAAAGCATAAACTTCAATTTCTCTGCTTCAGCATATTTTTCACCGAGGAGAAAAATGAGCTCCAGGATCCTCTGCTCCCTCCTCAAATTTTCCATATTCTTCGAATTTTCGATATATATCCTCTGGAAACGCGGATAAAGGAGAAGTTTTCGGATCCGACATCCACTCCCCCTATTAGAATGAAGTCTATAACAGTGTATGCACTAGAACGACAGTAGTTCTCTTAAGTTTCTACGAAGTATTGAGTCGTTCTTTTCTTGACAAGATATTTATTTTTTTCCTATCTAAAACTACATCACGATTTAATTATATTTCAGTTGGCTTCTGTTCTTATTGCACCATTGTTTTGTATGAATCTTTATAATTAGGTAGCAGGTTGTTATCTAGAGAAAACAATAATTTGTTGCTAATTTTTATTCATTGATGGAACTTCAATCTCAAAAACGAAACATTTTCGATCCAATCAAATCCTGAATTGTTTACATAATGTTGAATAACTGATCATTGGTTTTGCATGATAAACAAGTGTCAGTTTCCTCCAGATCTCTTTCAAGTATGTTAAACTAAGTGTTGATTATTGTTGAAATTTCATAGTGTTTCTGGAAAGCGCAACAAAACAGGTGACAAATGTGGAGGTACGAATTCTCCAGTTGGCATTAATCGATTTCGTACTTGACTCGAATGTAAATGCCAAATTCGTAATGATTTGCATACATTACGCACTTTGTAACCTCGCGTTACAAATTCATAGGTAATTCGTTTTTCTATATTCCATGTTCCCATTTCGAAATTTAACGAACTAGAAATATCGGAAGCAATTGGTGGTTGAAAAATGAGTGCATCATGACATCCTTTGTATGCTTTTGAACATTGTAAACCAAGATTATCGGATGTTGGATCGACTTCGTATCGTGAAAGAAAAAAAACCGAATCAGCATCAAATCTAGGCGAATCCGATAGCAGTATTAAACTTTGATCGAAGAAAATATCAAGATTGACCAGAATTGCATAACCTTCGATGTATTTATTTGCATAAGCTATAGCTTGTCCGATAGTTAAGCGTTCGACGGGAGATCTATCAAGAAAGCTAATAACTAACTTAGATTTAAGTAGAGCAAGTGGAAAATGTGGATCGATTTGTACGTCTTGTACGACTGTGCATGGTATACCATATGGTTGAAGTAGATGGATTTGTTTCACTGCTTGATTTATGACATTCATATGTAAAACAGCAATAAGCTCGTGACGTCGACGCATATTCGAGTCTTGATACCATTGACTAATCAAATGAATCGATTGTTTATTTCCCGTATGATCAAATTTTTCTTTGTTCCACTCTGTTATTTTCTTTAAATCGGATATTGAGTAACACATTGTGCTGTTATTCACTATCCATTCCATTCCTTTGTGTAGATATTGTAAATAAGGGCCTGTATCTATATTTTTAGAACATAAGCATAGAGTCCATTGAGTTTTGTCTTCTTACCGCTTTTTGATGATGCACATGAGGTAAAAACTTTTGTCGAGAAAAGTTTTTCCATTGGATTACTCGTTCGAAACAATATCAATGATACAAAAGTTACCATGAGTAGCTGAACTTTATAATAACGAAGCAGCCTCTAAATATTCAGTTTCATGATGGTGAGTATGACTGTTTTAGAATGAATGTTTGTACATAATCTTTGCTCTATTGTCAAATAAAAAACTAGGACTATGTTTTTTCTTTTGTATAGGGTGTTTTTTTAGTTTCTACCATTCTCAATGAATAATTTCACTATTTATTTTATGAAATTCACATTTGATAAAACTCGTTTTAAGCATGTCGATGTGTCGTAGATCGCAAAGCTACTAAACCAACAATTTATCGAATATTCACTGATCATTAGTTGATTCAATCTTCTAGTTTGGTTATAATAGATCTAATCATGCTTATGCTCTGTATGGGAGTATTATCATGACACACCGTCATTCGCTGACTTAGGAACAACTATCATTATCACTATAATTACTGTTGGTTATAAAGAATATTGTCTATAAATTTCTTCAGAATCGATTTGTACTTGAAAGTCAAACTAAAACGTTTTCTAAATTTGGTTTCATACCCAGAAATTTCATATAGACGTGTGAGTGAGCTATATTATCTATTGTTCGTGCTAACGTTTCATACTACTTCATAAGTTCAAGAATGTCTGTATTAGAACATGTTTGAATTTTATGTTCAATAGAACTCCATTAAATATCGATCAATGAAAATATGTTTATTTCGAATGATTGTGTGCCTAAAACCAATGTTTCTAAAAAATATTCTTACCATTTTTCTCGGAAACATTGTTTATTTCTTTTTATGTAACGTGAGCAATTTTCGTATCGTATGACGATAAATACTTGTATTTTGTGTGCGCGCACATGTAGGGTAAATGATGCATAACATTCTATATCCGATTGATGACAAGTATCAGACCACTGAGACTCTAGCTCACATTAGAGTGCGTTAGTGCGTGAAGCTTCGTATGAAATGAAAACGTGGGTTTTTTAAACATAGAATGGTGATCTAGATAAGATCTCATCAAACACAGTAGTTAAAATTATTGTATCGTTCATTTTAATTAATGAATGCACTAGTTGTCCGTTTATTTCTATTGAAATTTTCGTTTTCAAAACAATGACTACATACTCATTGAAAAGTAGAACGAATTTGAAGAATTGAAAGTTTAACAAATTGAATTATAAAAACATATGGTCTAATTGGCTGGTAGATGTAATTAGTAGGAATGGCAAAAGTGAGAACAATCCAACGGGTATGAAACATAAAATATTTAATTTCATAATTATCATAGTAGAAAATGGATTTGATTGTGACTCATTCAACTATGTCAAATAATCCAATAGTATTTTGTTTTTTGAGAAGAAAGATCTTCCGATAAGAAAACTTCATTGACGCAGATTTGAAGGTTTGAATTAGATCCCGGTGATTGGACTTAACCCCACCTGATTCACTCCTGTTGATGCCAATACTTCAAACATTCTACATATATATGAGATCAGTTTTAATGGACACGATCTATAGAGTCTTGATTCTTGAACGATTTCTCATTTACTAGATTAAGTCTTTGATCGTATTTTGCACATTTAAAAATAGTTTGAATCTCGTAATGATCACAAATACCATTGCTGAAATAAAACTGAACATAAGAAAATTCCTAAATACGATATATTTCAATCGGCTTGATTTACAATTTCAAATGGCACAATATTCGTGAAACATCCGTTTGTATGATTTATGTGAGCTGAAATCTTAGCGTTTGGCATAAACTAGAGAACGAATTTTAATCAATAAACATAATTGATAAAGACTACCATATAGGTCATCATCATTTTTAATCTGCATAATGAGAAAAACCTACCAAGCAATGCACGGTCTTGTCTAACGACACAGATGATTACCGACAAGAAGTCCAATGATTACAAACAACGATATTAAGTTCAGTACATTATTGCAAATATTCGACAAATCTAGCACGTTTTATCTACTCGTTATTTTTGTTTAACATGAATACGCGTGGAACGAACACTCGTACTCAACCAATGATAATGTAATTCGAACAACTTTAGTAGATCGATTATTTATATATTGCTCTATGTTATGTATTTCACTATATGTTCTTCTTTGAAAAGTATTAGTTCAATGTAATTTAATGTGATTGGTTGTCCGTCAATGAATAATTCCATATGATGACTGTTAAATCGAGGAAAGATCAACGCCGTAATTGTATATTTCCCTCCATTAATAAACACTTCGATCGAACATCGATCAACAACGACCTGGACGTTTAGTATACCTGTCATTAATGTTTCTTCATCTAGTGTCGTATTAAATTTTGTAAAAAAACCAAAGTCAAAATCAACATTACCCGAATGTGATCGATCGAAATCAAATTGATTTTTTTCACCTGTATATTTAATTTCTGTATATTCCTGCTTATCAAAACTTTGTCGAACACGTAAACATATAACTGTTGTTCGAGTAACATTATGAAATTCAACTGAGAGCATATAGACACGACTCGATATACTCGATAAAATATTCGGTGTGTTTGATGTGAGGGTTCGACGTTGAAATGTCAGTAATGTTTTTGAATATGAATAAAGTTCATGAATGGGTGCTTGTCGAAGATAATAGTTATTGTTAAATGCATTGAAATCAAGTTTCAATTGACGAGGAATCGTCATTTGACCTAGCCATAATGGAGCTGTAGGAAGAGCGGATGCATATCGCCAATTACTCATCCAAGAAATCATTATTTTTCTACCGTCATATCGTGGTATATTGTGATAAGTGATGCCAGCATAAACATCAGGTCCATGATCAAACCAATGATTAGTTTGTGGTGATTGAAGTTTTTGAAATGTAGTTCCATCAAACTGACCAACGAAATACTGTATGCCTGAACCAAAGTTCAGATCATTATTTTGAACTGATACTATCAAAATCCACAAATTAACTTGTCCTTTTATAGTTGTCTGTGAAAATTCAATGAGATCTGGACATTCCCAAGTGCCACCAGCATAACCTTGGTCATAACCAAAGCTAGAAATAAGTGACCAACGTGTAAGATTGGATGATTTGTAAAATTTTACATGATTACCACCAGATAAAAGTAAAATCCACGAAGATGTCGGCGCATGAAACATAACTTTGGGATCACGAAAAACGATACGATTGAAATCAACAGTCACATCATTTGATCCTAAGAATGCACTGTTCAATGGAATAATTGGATTCCTATAATATTTAGTCCATGTTCGCCCTAACGAATAGATGAAAAAGTGTAAATAGAACAAGTGAAGTTCATCACTGTGTCATCATACTGTGTTTTAAATTTCAAACAAATATATACTTCAAATATTTAATTACCTCGATCAATACTATAAGCCATGTGTTGTTCTTGTTGTTGTCGTTTTTGCCATGTATAAACAGCAATCATTGGATGTTGACTTGTTTCCTTCTGAAAACCGGTCACATTTTCCCAATCGATAACAACCGAACCTGACCAAATACCATTTAATTCATCGTCAGGTTTTATTGCAATCGGTAAATCAATCCAAGTGATCAAATCGTTGCTAACTGCATGACCCCAATGTATATTCGTGGGTGTCGGTGCATATGGATAATGCTGATAGAAAAGATGCCATTCACCATCGTAATAAACAAGTCCATTTGGATCATTCATCCAATTTACTGTAGGTGAAAAATGAATCAAAGGGCGATGCTTATGGAAACGTTTGGATTGATTCAACTGAAAGCCAAATACATCACAATAGAAATTTACTAGAATATCAATTTTCTCATCTTACATTTATTACGTCCTTAAAGAAAGGAGTCAATCCAACCTTCAAACTAAGTAAAAACAAACAATACTTTTCACAAGAAATGACTGTGTACACATACCTTTGTGTTTGTTGATTAGAGATAGTATATTTTCCGAGAGCAATAATTATAAATAGACCAATGCCTACACTGAGTACCGTTTTCGATCGATTGGTATGAATAAATTCTCTGAGATTCGACATGATGAATCTACGCATTAAAAATGTTCGTCAGTAGGTGATATTTTCATCTTGAAGATTGTAATAAAATATAAATTATCTCGACTGTGTGGAAATTTAAGATGTTTTTACTAGACACAATATAGTTCTTGACACAATTAACCTTGCAAATCGACATGTGAGCGACAGTATTTCTTATGTGTACATGCGCGCGTTCGCAATGATTATGATTGAGAAAAGTAAAAAGTACACAGTTGAATAAATGTCATGGTTGAGTCGTTCGAAGGAATATATGAAAATAAAGGTGAACTGAAATGGAGCAATAGCTACCTGGAACTTGATTTTTAGATCAAGAAAAAACATGGATGTATAAACAATATTATCTACTAAGGGAGTGACGTATGAGTAATGGGAAACGATCAACAATGAAATAGACAAGTATTAAAAGTTATCAATGTTCACTTACTCTGAAGTACAGATAATCGAAAAACTAGCTAAAACACATGTGATGTAGTGAAAAAACGGATGAAAAAAGTGACTGAATTTGTTTTTTCTTTTTAAATTTTGACATGTGCTTCTAGTTGGTGACTGAAGGACTTTTCAAATCAACTGATGCTCTGCAAGTTTCTTTTTGATTCTTACAATTATGATTCGAGAAGTTAGGGACATCCAACGTAATCAATACTGAAAGATGAAAGTAAACATAAGTAAAAGAACAGAATTTCTGGAAAAGAACGTGAAGTAAGTAGAAACGATCTTCGTCAACACATGTTTTGAAGGTTGATTGAATCCGTAGGCCAGAGTCGTATACATTACTCTTTCATTGATCGTTTCAAGAAAGTCAAATATTCCACGATTATAGCCTTTATCCAATGTATCAACAAATGAGTATCACAGAAAATTTTTCGAAGATCGATTTACTCATAGATGGGTCTAGGCACCGTCAATCAATGAGTTCCATACGAAATAAGTATTCGAGACAAATAAAACAGTTCCACTAATTTGTTTTGGGAAATAATCAAAACTAACATTTGCTCAAGCTTCATAGAAAGGTGAATCGTCAAAAACCGGTAGTTCGATTGTAGAATTTCCCAAGGCAAGCCATTATAAAAGAAATATACAATAAAGAAAACTTTTCAAATTTTGGAATTCCTCAAATTAGAGTAAATGAAACTCGTATACATGAAAAACGCAGGTAACGCACAGACATTTTTTCAACTTCCAACGGATGTATCTAGAGGATCATAAGAGGGAAAGACTTTTCATTTTTAACCAATATGCAACCAAACAAGCTCTATTCGACTTGGAAGTTTGAGCCTCAGCTGTCCATCTATTCGGATTTTATGAGTCAAATACTGGTCGGAAACGCACAAACAAAAAAGTCCCTAAGTTCTTGGTATTTTCGACAGAAATGATAAATCCTGCAAAATACTTCATGTTAATGAATTGCACGCGAGAGTTGTTTGTAGATAAAAGTCAGGTCTATCTTTTGGTAAAGAAAAAGATATTAATATTTTGAAAAATGAGTGAACTTTTGACAAAACATTAGATCACGCACAGACATGAATGTTTTTAACAAAAAAGTCCTGGATGTAACACTTTATTGTGTATTTGGAATTATCGGTTTAGAACATCAAAGTAATGATGTTCATTTGTATTTCAAGCTATCATTCCTGTTTTCTGTCTGATAATGTGTCCGTTTTTGAGATATGACAAGAGACAAAAGAGCTTTTGTAAGCGACTTTTGCACAAAAATACAGAATTTTGGCTGGTGACTACCATTTCTCCTCTTAATTATTAAAGATAAATTGCATATATCGACGCAGAATATACGAAAACCTACTTGAAAACTTAATATGAATAAGATTGGTTGTTTTATGTCGGAGAATTTGAGTCCTCAACTTCAGCCAAGCTGATTGACCACCGTTAGTCGTTTTTCATGTATAGATGTAAAAGACTACGAACATGAATAGTTTATTAGGTAAAACTATATTTGACATAAAAGTATAAACACAACCGCATAAATCGTCTGACACTGAAACGAGTAGAAGCGGAACGGACTACGTATCAGTATGATGAATCCTCTCTGCATTCACACTAGAAAAAGCCTCATTTCGGATTCGAGATCTTTAGATTACTACAGTATTATTGCAATGTGCTGAGACATGTCAAGTTCTTTTTTTGCTTTTTTATGCGAACATGTCATGTTCTCTTCAGAATGCGAGCACATATAATATTCGAATTCTTGAGAACGTTACGCAAAATTGACACCGTACACTGTGGGGTGATCATGTTGCCATTGGTTGTTTGTGTGAGTCTTCTTTTCGTCCTCATCTACAGCGAACCATCATTCACACTCTAACTTCTGTTAATTACTAGATTACACAATCCCGGATCGAATGCAATAATAGAAAAGAATCAACATATCTTTTATTCTTTTCAAAGATATACTTTGTTGATGTAGCCATTCATTGAATGACTCAACGAATTATTTACATAGACATATAGCAAATGAGCAATAATCAAAAGTTAAACATGAATTACATGGCAAGAAATTCATTCCGATGAATTGTTAAGTATTTGTTTTAATTTTCTACTTTAATGAATATGAGACGGATACACGTCAATAGCAAATTCGTGTTGATCTCTATATATTCCAATCAATAGTTGATCGTTAAAAGTAACAGAACTTTGAATTTGAATTATTCGAAGTTTTTTCAAATATCACCACTATTTGTTACTGCTCATTTACAGATATTACTTCATAAAAAAATAATTTTTGCTTCCTTGCTAATGTGAGATACGTTGTGAAATAGTAGAACAAAGTTCATTACTGATGATGTCTGTATGTGTTGATCGAACTTCAATTTATCCACACGTATGTCTTATTTTCCCTAGATTTCTATCCTTGTCGAAAGTAAGTCATATTAGTTGTTAAACAATATATCATGGTATTTGAAAGTAAATATTAATATGTTTCTTGCTACCGTCACTACTTCATGTCATTTCATTTCTTTTACATTGAGAAAAGTCATATATAACACTTGAGATTATTATATCCATTACATTCAGTGGATTTCCATTGAATTTGAACGCAACAATGTTTTATCTTCTTGCTTCAGTTATGTGTCTACCCACCAATATATTCACCCTTGAGTGTATTTCGCCGAACTTTCATAGTTCTTTTTCATTCGATGCTTTCAATTTAAGCGAATTTAACAATACTATTCGTCTTCTTCAACCTAGTAATCAGCAAAATGATTGCGAAGTTCGAATAACTGTCCTGTATCAAGATCGAGTCCTGAAGTTCGAATCCCAGAAAAACATAACTAACTTTCATCCGAACACAAAAGCTTCAATAGGATTTTACACAATAATACATTTGAGCACTAGTTCTGAACCTCTAAATTCGATTTCAACGATGAATATTTTTCAAGTCAGATGCAGAACAAAGAACTGGTGTGACCTTCAGTTTATGCTCGATCACGTCACGTGGCTAATGGATGCAAACTACACGGATCTCGAGAATGCTATGAGTTCAATTTTCATGGATGCAGATAATGAAACAGGTAATTAATAAATTCAATACAAAACAAGCAGTAGCTTTCTTAAGTGACAAGAAAATGTTGGTGTTCTTTTAAATGAATGATTTTATAAATTTGCGTTCATTTTACTTGAGCAAAGTTTTTGAGGTTCAAATTCTCGTTTCATCGATTGTATTTCAATTATATGACGATGGTAAAAATTTAATTTTTCTAGTCTCATCGATTTTCATCGTAAATATTTGAGTAAGTTCAGAATAGTCTTTGAATAGCCATATTAAAGCCGAGTAGATCTTCAAGAATTAAGATTCCAAGATATAATCTCTTGAACTGAGTTCTCGTTTGTACATCGTTTAGTTTAGTTGGTTAGAACATTTTCACTGATCTAAATTGGTCGAATATGATCAAATGACGAAATAGATACAATAAATATACGTTGTTCATCAATTTTGACATGGTAGTTGCATTTCTGTTTGGTATTGCTCTTTTAGGCTACTGTATGTCTGGTAGCAGTATCCGTGAATGCCCAAGTACCGTGTGCTACATTTATCACCAATTTTTAACAACTGACCCCATTCTCGAATGTGTTCGTACGTCAGTATTCAATACCAGACTCCAGCTACGTTTCGACGTAGGCTTTTTCGACAGTTCCGANAAGGGAAGAACGAGGAAGAGAATGAAACATTCCGTAACTATGACATTGGATTACTAGTGTTTGAAATGAGTTACTTTTGTCGATGGAACTTGTGCAATAATGGATCGATATTATCGTATATTGAACAAGCTATGGACAGTCATTATGATTTATCACCAATGCAGGAAGTGCTGATTGGTGAGGCTGGAAGTACAGCAACATCGACTGTCACTCATAAATTAATTTCGATAACGTCAACGGTAACTCCAGTGTCTGTAACCTACACTACTACAACATCAGCCAGTGGTATCGTTGAAACGACAGTCAGCAGTTGAATTTGTCTTCAAATTTGCTTTGGCAGTTTTCTGATTTTCCTGAACCTTATGCGTTGAAATCTGACATTCATTCGAAATCCTTCATATTAATTTATTTCGAATCTTTTTTCCTCTAGTCGAATGTGACATACAAATAAAATAAAATTTATCAAAACTGCCAAGATATATGTTTACAATAGATATTGTGTTGTAGAATGTTAATCAACATCGTAACGAATTACTTTATCATTACAATATTTAATTGAACAATTATTTCAATTAATATCTGTAGCTCATTAGGTCATATAAATAGAAAACAAAGTGAAGAACCGTAAATAAGTATACAGAAATCAAACGTAGATCATTTAACAATGATTAATCTATATCTCTTTCGATGATAGATGGAAGAATTGAATGTAATCGTCTCGATATATTAAGATTTAGCATCTGATTTGAAAAGTCTCTGATTTTTCGTCTTCTCTGCACACTTATCTTCAATTCAAAATTTGGTGTTATTACATGCTTCTTCGCTAGCCTTCTCTTCCTACAAATTGATTATTGAATATCTTCTAATATGTTATTGAATAAAAACATGATTCTTCTATTATCCATCTTAGCACAATCAAATTACGATCGACGATGAAGTAAACCACATAGCTTGTCTGACAGCAACTTTATTCCAATAATTTTGCGTTATTGACTGCAAATTTTGGAACGTGTCATTTTAGTGTTTTGCTCTTAAGAAATAAAATGAAATTCAACTAAAGCAGCATGACACATTTAACAGTTATCTATTGATGCAAGGTCGAACTGGGTGCTTTTTATTCTGTTTCTATTTTTGTGTCATATTATTGAGATTCAACATGTTCGTATCCATGATTCTTTTCAATTTCAGATGGCTTTCAAATGGATGATGAATGGAAGTTTATTGGTAATCAAAAGCCTTCAATACAACGACAATACCGTTATTTGAACAACGTATATGACTTGTTTGAGCGTTTCGGATTGTTCACACTGATTTCTTTTCGAGCGCTAAATATTCCCTAAAATTTAGATGAATCTATCATGTGCATATGGGTAAAACGAAAATCGAAAAAGAACATGAAGACGTGGGTCATCTCTTCATCTTCATCCATATCCACGCCCTCTACTATGGATGCTTTGCAATAGTACTCAATAGATTCGTCATAGTGTTCATATAGGCTAGAATATAAAGTATAGTTATTGTATGTTAGTACCAAATTGATTATATGTCTTGTGTTTGAATCAAAATATGTCAGTTGAACTTTCATTGCTATCCTATAGAAAAAATTGACTCTATACAGAACTCTCATCGATGCTCAGATTCTAACACTTTTCAATCATATCTATTTCTTTGTTGAAGTTCTCCTTCTATGATTAACAGATGTGCTATATTATTGTACATCTTTACCTTAACAGAATGAGTAGTATTTCTTGAATACACTTGAATTTCATTAAATGTTTTGTAAGAGATTGTTGAAATATCATATTCGTCAAGATCATCGTACGTTGCTGCTTTATTTACATATATACAAGCTACCACTGGTATGCTTTACTGGTTTATAATTTAAATGTTGTAATGTAAATAAATATATCTTATTCTAGTGTATACGCTCGTCTATGTGTTTTAATAACATTGAAGGATATATAGTTTATAAGGGCCTCAATTTTTTTCATTAAATAATCGAATAATGTATCAAAGTTCCATTGATAGCAAACAAATTTGTCCAAGAATACAACAGACGTTAGCCAACACATAGTATTGATTTCATTCGAACGATTCATGTAACATTGTTTCGAAAATATCTTGGACTTTATTCTATTTTCCCACGATCATCACCAATGACCCCAGTGAATTGAGAGCACTGGCACTTACAAGGTATTTGCTTAAATAATCATAGAAATTTTTTATCGTTTTCTTCTGCTAGTTCGTATTAATTTCACATTCCATATTTCCTCCTGTTGATCAATTGATTCAATGTGAAATCTGATGCCATAGAAACATAAACTTCATCATTCAAGGATTCACTAAGATCATTAATTTTTATATAAGGGCTCTGACCTCTTTTCGTACATAAATCAGTTTCAGATATGACTCCTTGGTTGATAGTGTCAGCAAGAGAATAACTCCAGACTAATGCCATATTTGTACTTGTGGATAAAACATTATTGAATGGCAATAGACTAACAATACTTTGTTTCAGCTTTTCCAACTCGGCATTCATCGTTCCTGGTCGTCTGTATACTATAGTGATCGTTGTTTCACTGTATAGTTACTCAACAGCTATTTTTCTTAATTGTAGCTAAAGATTTCGGATAAAATAATGAAGTTGATACAACGTATTAATATCTTGCAATCGAACCACTTAATTAATCATACGGTAAAGAAATCCATCAAGTCTCTAAAAATATATTGCACAATCGGGTATGGAATTCTTATCGGAATAGAAGGCATGGCAAGGAAGAAATCCCATTTATTACAATTGAATCATTTACTAATCGCTTTTTATAATATTTAATTTTTTGACAAGTACTTTCTATCATATAGAATATGCCGAGAGTATTTTGTTATTTATCCACCCATAGCCTGTTAAAGACACTGAGAGATAAATTGCAGTATTTAAATGGCATAAATATGCCATATTATATACATATATGTAAGTGAAATAATTTGTTCGCCGACTAGATACAGAAACACGAAAAGAACATTTTGTTTAAAAATATTCTTCATAAAGTCAATATACTTGTCGAAATTATCAAATCATTTTATAGTACTGGCTTGTCATTGAAGACGAGCAATCACTTTATGCATGTCATCAACTTTATATTCTTTTGTGTGACACCAAATCACTAGAATACCTTTCGTTCCCTTCTGGATCGTTTGTGGAGGGATCCATCACTGGTATAATAACAGATTCATATTCTAAAAGAAAAAGTAGGCCAATTAATGAATTATCGTATTCTAATTCGCTTTAATCATGCGTAGTCAGACAAATGGGTAAACTATCTTAGGCATATACGTTCAAAAATCGACTAGTAATGTTTAGTATTTCTAACTGGTTAAAACTCATAAAAAATAACTATCCAAGATAAAAATAAATAGAAAAAAAGCAATTCAACGCAATTGTTTACGTATACTTTAAAATGATTTGTTTTTCAATAAGAACACAAGAGGGTGTGAGTGGATGGATAAAACATCAACATTAACACACTGTATTCTATTTTAATGATATCATTCTGGCGTGTGATGTAGATCGAGCAAGTTCACATTTTTAGTTCAAGGGATGAATCAAGTAAATATCTTCTAACATTTCAATGTTGAAAACACGAAATGGAGTTCGTATTTAGTCGAATTCTATACTGTATCTATAGAAATGTTTTTCTTATAACACTCTACAATATGAAAGCTTTGCTGAATTATACTAAATTCACTTTATAAAAAACTTACATTAATAATTAATTATCTTGGATTTAAATAGTCACTCTTAATCTCGGAATTAATTTTGAAAATCTATAAAGTTTCACAGATCATATCTGAAGTACTTCTTGGTGTCCTAAAAGTCAAATATGATATTTTTATTTCCATAATTGACCTGTTCAATCTGATGCAACTTAGAGATGGCCGATTTCGAATGGAAATCAATATCAGAACTGAAATCTGCAATTCTGCATCTTTAAATATCACATTGAACGGATCGTAGCGTTTGAGTGTGTGTGAATGGGGAGGGGGGGGGGAGCTTGAGTCTGAATGAAAATGAAAATAAGACTTTCATCAACATCTCCATTCTCATCAGGACGGTAACCTTTTGAACGTAAGAATAACAGGGAAAAGGCAGAAAGTACTTTCCTGAACCTCAACTAATATTGATGCCATATTTAGCTCAAGCATACAAAATTAAGAAAAATCAACTCGACAAAGTTAAATCAACTTGTTGAATAAAAGTTTTCAAAAATGCATATTTAAATACATATTTCAAAAAAAAGGAGCATTACTGTCTCAAGAAAACTACGAGGAAAGAAACATTATTCATTGTTGCTAGAGATTTGGACGACATTTTCGAATGAATCAATGAGTATAATACAAGAATCTTCAAAAGGCAGCTCAAAAGTGTGAAAACTATCAAGAAGCAGACATTTTCTATTCCAAGCAAATATAGTGACAGCCCTGTTCCCGATTCCAATCCAAAAACAAAATTTGTTCGAGATCGAGACAATCACACCTGGCTTTAGTAATAGCGATATTTCCCTAGGGAAAGAAAATTGATAACTGAGAATGAACGTCGGGCATTTGGCATCGATATTCGTTTACTTCTTGTATATTTTGATCATCTTCAAGATGCATAAGACTTTCTTGACCAGCATCCGATCTAAAGTGCATCTATCTGTAGATCCATGTACTGGCAGAGGCAAGAAATAATTTCCAAAAATTTTAGAATATTACCTCGATCAGCTGCGGTTGCCACATTGATGCCTCTAGTAAATATTCGAAACCCAATAGTACAAATATTAATTGAATGGTACTTTCAAATAGCTGGTGGGATTTTTTTATTTCAGAAAAATGAATGCATAATAAATTGTCTTTGAATATAATAGAAACGAATGACTCTAAAAGTGAACTATATTTTTGATAAGAGCTTCATCACGACTGTTTTAACTTCATAATATGGTTCAAGGCCATATTTTCCCAACTCTCGACCTTGACCAGATTGTTTGAAACCACCAAATGGAGCTTGAAGTTTCATTGCCGCATAGGTGTTCACCCAAACTGAACCCGCTTGTAATTCTTGGACAAATTTCAGAGCTCGTGTTACTGAAGAAAAAGAAAAATAGAATAGGAGTGGTTTCAAATCATATTTTTACAATCGTTTGTGATGACACCAGCAACTAGACCAAAATTAGTTGCATTGGCTCGTTCAATCACTTCATCGTAAGAGTCGAACTTGAGTACGGACATGACGGGTCCAAATATCTACAACAACAGAATTTCAATGGAATCGGACACACAGAATATTGGAAAAAACCTCTTCACGAGCAATTATCATATCGTCCATGACACCACTAAACACTGCCGGTTTGATAAAGTAGCCTTTGTCATTCGCTTTTTCGCCACCACACTCAAGTTTAGCACCAGCTTTTTTGCCCAACTCTATATAGTTGAGAATTCGTTCGAATTGATGCCTATTTATCTATAAGGACCAATCTTTTGTGAAATTAAATGGCTTCAATGAGTTTACCTGTGGACCTTGCTGAGTATTTGGATCAAAAGGATCGCCGACGATTCTCTTTTTGGCTAGTGCAACACTTTTCTCGATAAATTTATCGTAGATTTTTGAATGTACAAATGTACGCGATCCAGCAATACAGTTCTGTGCCGCATTATGAAAGATTGCTTCATGAGCGACATACACAGCAAAATCAACTAAGAGTTTCGATTTTATATTGACATGCATTAAATTTAATCATACACTCACTATCGGCATCTTCACAGATGATCAACGGAGATTTACCTCCTATGTTCGAAAAAGAGATATAGACAAACGTTTTAGATGAAGATCAATTCAGTATGCACTGACCAAGTTCAAGTGTTACTCGTTTCAGATTTGACTTAGCTGCACCTTCTTGGACAATTTTCCCGACCTGCACATTCAAGGTTGTACTTCTGTTTGTGTTGTCATTCATTGACTTACTTCAACTGAACCTGTAAAAGATATTTTGTCAATATGCTCATGAACGACAATTGCATTGCCACACTGGGGTCCATCCCCTAAAAGGTAAACAAATGGCAAATCATTCTTAATAATATTCCTTCGTAGATTGACCTGGTACAATATTAACAACACCTGGTGGAAACCCAGCCTAGAACAATTACAAAATAATATCAAATGCATATGAAGCGACTGTATGGTAAATACTTCTTTGATCAGAGAAGCACAATACAAAGCAGTAAGTGGTGTCTCCTCAGCTGGTTTCAAAATGACCACGTTACCTATATGATACAGACACAGAATGAAACCACGAGCAAATCAGTCAGTTCACTCACCACAAGCCAATGCGGGTCCTAATTTAAAGGCTAACATCAAAATCTAAATAAAAAGAAAACAAACAGGTCCATCAAGTATGCTTACGTTGAATACAATCATACAGGATAGTTCCTTGAATGTAAAAAGAAAGTTTTAATATATGATATGTGGTAAGAATTATTAATCTCACCATGGAATAATTTGCCCGCAGACACCGACTGGCTCATGGCGCGTATAAAGAAATGTATCCGATGCTGATGGAATTGTTTCACCGGTAAATTTGTCGGCCCATCCAGCATCTACAAAAAGAAAAGAAATGTTACATTGAAGATAAATGAACCAGAGCAAGATCTTACAATAGTCGATGCAAGCTGCCGAACTCATGACATCAATCTTACTATTTGCCAATGTTTTACCGTTATTGAGTGTTTCTAATTGCTATAAAATTGATAAAAAGCCTAGATTCTCTACTTTTTTCTTGTCTTCGAATAAAAAAACCTACCGCCAGATATGCAATATCTCGTCGAAGCAGTTCAGCAAACTTGCGCATCAAAGTACTACGCGCAACTGGCTCTAGTTTTCGCCATGGTGAATCAAATCGAAAAGCCTTTCGAGCAGCTTCTACTGCTTTGTCAATATCACCCTGTATAACGATCATTAAGAAGAGGATAGTTATGAAGTAAAACGTGATACCCAAATGTACCTTAGTGCCTTCTTCTACTCGACAAATTTCGTCACCTGTACTCGGATTAATGACAGGAAAGGTTTTGCCATTCACTGCTTTGTGCCATTCATTGTTGATAAAAATCTGTGTGTATTTGATCTCAATATTTGGAATCTTCGATACAAATGACGACATCTACAATGTAGATATACAAATAATTTGTGAAAGTTTAAAATGTTACAAGGAAAAGCAAAACATTCTACGAACGAATGTTAATGCTGGATTAACTCGTTATGAAAAATTATCACTTCATACTCGATAGTTCAAAAATAGACTTTCTTAAGTCAGAATATTGTAGTGAAGCAGTTTTGGTTCTTCAGCATTGAATAAGGGGGAGAAATGAAGTGTTGTGGAAATCATTCTCTAGACTGTAGGCACAATTCTATGTATATGAACTAAACGATCGGATAATTAGAAAAAAACGTTAGGTACTCGGAATCTTCATTTTTAAGGGGGTTTCTAAAATAATTATATATCAGATCATAATCCTTGCACATGTTCAATGTCTCACTAGATAGTGCAATAAAAAGAGTACCTTGTATACAAAGTTGAGTGTGTGTGTGTGTGCATTGAAACCAATAAAGAATTACAACCCAATTAGTACATATTTTACTTGTTAAAGTATTCTGCAAAGTCTATTGATACAACTTCTGAAAATGCATAAGATCGTTACAGAATTATCTATAAATTTCTTATTGAGGTTTATTAGCGAGGTTTCATATGCTGAATGTGAGTATGGCACTAAGCTCTATTTTTAAACTTTCCAGGGAACTTCAAGTCAAACATATTCATTGGAAGTCTCATCATTTTTCAGCAAAATAGATACAGTTTTCATCTTTGCATCGAAAATAACTTGATCAGTTTAGCCGTTGTAAATATACATGTGAGATGATACGATTTCCAACGGACTTTCAAAATCTTTTGTAATTTGTTTTAGACTGTCATTATCACGGTAAAATTTGAGGTGAAATGCTGAAAAACAGTTCCCGGGAGCAAGTGATTCTTTTAGGTATCTTATAAAGATGTTTGTAGACATTGAATAGCATTGTCAAGTGCTGTATAACACTTGCAGATATATTCAATTTTTATTAAATACATTTGATGCACAACAGTAATCATTAGAATAGTGTCTCAAGACGACATCAACCTGAAACACTGCTAGAATGTTTTTCAAGAAAATATGCCAAGACGAACTCTGTTGCCTACCTTGGGTTATTTGATTCAAAATCTGATAAAGTTTCTATTAAATGGTCGGTGGTTGCACCACATCGAGGGTAGAGCGTTTTATCTACTGAAGAGAATGGCCTTTATCATCGGTTCTTATGGTCCTTTTACTTACATATCATCACATAGACAATCTTCAAGTGCACACATTTTCTCTTGTTATTGCCTTTCGCACAACAGCGTCAATACAAGGGAAGGATGCGTGAATCTCTTGAAAAAAAAATGACTTTGCAATATCAATACTGTACAGAATCATAAATAAATATATAAGATGAAAAATTTTCGGAACCGTAATCATTAGAACTTGGTGTTTAGCATATATCTCACTCGAATGTTCATTTGATTCGAAAAAGTGATCCCATAAGATTCAGGCGTCTCTCATTACTCTTGTTACGAGTAGTGTCTGTACAGCTTGCATTCTATGTGTATGAACTGCAGCAATGAATGCAAATTGAATGTCGATTCCCATGGAAAACTGATATTGATTCATCACAAACGTCTTTGTGTCCAAGTCAACATGGGTCATGTTGCCAACTGCATTTGCTTCCTCGCTCGAACTATGACTCATGTCTTTACATCAATAAACTCATCCTTGGCTAAAGTGCGAATTAATCCTTCATTGCAATTACAAAATCATATTCTCGGTTTCTTGCATAATTCATTTGTCGAAGTATATCCACATTGGTTGCTCATCCCTCTACATAATCCAATTCATTTTAACCAAGAGAATTATTTTAGAGACATCAACCATATTACTTTTCTCTGCTACCCAATGAATCGTTCGAGTAACTTTTTCTTCAATTACTAAGAAGAATATCGATACTATATCGGGCTATTTTCCAATGAGAGATGAACCTATACGATTACGTCGTAGCTTTATGCAATATAAAGCATTATTCTGGAGAAATAAGCCAACTATTGCTGCTGCTGCTGCTAGAGTCCCACTTCACACTATTGAAATATGGGAACATCCACCGAGTACTGCAAGACTATATTGTTCAAGTCCAACAAAGCAAGAAAAAATTTATAAAATTATCTAAGGGTCCAGGTGTGGATATAGCATATTGACACGAATGCCGAGGTACACCCACACCTTCGCATTTGAGCTGACAGATTATACATGATGATGTTTTAGTGATCAACGGATATAAAACCAAACATTAAGAACTAGTTTCTGCTTAGTAAGCCTATTGAGTTTCTCAGTGGTACGTCTCCGCTCAAATGTTGTGCTTCTGAATGCCGTACATGAAATTTCTATATACGTTCCCATGCATTCTCTAAATACATTGATAAAAATAATCCAGGTTAAATTGATATTTGTCGTAATTCTCTGCTGGGACTGTTGTAAATGTCAGGATCATTAGATTGAAAAGTTTACACAAAAGTTTATTCTATACCGTAGTTAATTAGTTGTGTACAAAACAATCGAAAGCACAGCACTTGTGAAAAAAATGCCCCATAAACTATACACTGGAATTCAATTTTTTGCACAAATTTTTGCATTTTATTGATTCGATCATAATCAATATTAAATGTGGGTGGCTCAGATGGAGTGTATATAACTATAATCGAACTTTCTCTTCGAGTGTTAAAACATTATGTTCATACAATCTATCTGAATGCAACGCTAGTTGTCTGACTGTAGTAGGAAAAGAATGAGTGAATAGAAGCTTCGGCCAGCTTGCCATCGCCAATAATTTTTGGTGGAAAAAGTTTAAACCGACATTTTCAGATTGAGTGCCTTGTAAATGAATGAGAAGGAAGATAATTGTTAGAATAATTAATATCTCATTTCGATGAGTTTTGTGAGTACGAAATTGACAATAAATTATATAATTTGATCGTAAATACAGTTAGAAAATATTCATGATTATCGAAGTTTAGAAAATTTACCCTAACATTTTCAGCCCTACAGAATGAGAATTCATTGAAAAGAGTAGAAGTATGTCTCATCTACTTCTGCCGTAGTTAAAATACAATTTGCTAATTTTTTTTTGTTCTGAATGGGATCAAATTTCGGTTTCACCGCTACATGAGTAGGTGAGCCATTTTTCTTTTTATAATAAATTCCTATTTTATACAGCTGAAACTTTCAGGGTAAGTTAAGTAATCAAAGATGTATCTGTGCCATAAATATGAGATGCAAAGACTATAATAGGAAGAAATGATCTAAAACAAACAGTGTGAGGCTGTGTGCGGGTACGGTTTCGATGCTTCCTTTGTTTCTAGAGTGAAACTCAAATCACATCCCCGCGCACACTCACAGTTAAAACACATTTTAATGGCACAAGTTAAAAGATCCTCAGTGACTTAACCATAAATCCCGTATATTTTGTTTTGTTACCAAGAGATGGCACTCTCCAACTTTGAAAATTTCTTATAAAAAAGAAACTAAAATCCATTTCTTTGATGTAAGTGATGTTTCTTTACACAAACACAAAGCTACAATGAGAACCCGTTTTAAGTTGCCTTCTTGAATATTCACACCTGCGTATATTGCATTGCATTAAGAACGGACGATCTCGTTATTTTATCTGTATGACAAGAGTATTCAGTTGAATAGGAAGCTTCATATTAGTGGTGAATTTGTTTGTAGTTCTTCATGAACCTTCGTCGGGAGTAAAATGTTAAAATGAGTGATTTTATTTATAAAACTAAATAGTTTCATCTACATCTTAGATATTTTTTTATGCTTTTCTGGAAAAGAAAGCATCATCTTGCAAATTGCTGGTAAAAATGATACGTAATTGGACAGTTTCCCCTGTGCATAGTGTGTCTGTTGGTATTCGCATAAACATTTTCTTCGATAATTCATCTACACAAAATCGATGACCGTTGATCTATTCCGCTTGCTGATTTATACATGATGCTCTAATATACTGTAGTCATCGTTGACAATCTTTTTGACATTTTTGTGCATTTGACGTAGATTACTGATAGACATGAGACAGATCGAAGATGAAATTCGGTTACCTTTCTATATTCATGATGAACGGTATGTTTTTCTTTCGTCATTGATTTTTGTTTTGTATGAATATCGCCAAACAAATGGGATCGAATTTCATCGAGCATTCTACCCTCACTAACTTCATTATGTTTAATGTTTTACTGTCTTCAATGCAATTGTTCTATATGATGGCTACCACGGATAGATATGGATCAAGTTAACGAAAAAATGTAAAACGATTTCGAAAGATCAGTGAAATGTAGAAAGGACATCTATTTATGTTTTTTGTTTCCGTTGTTGTATGAGGGCATTATTGGTAATTAAACACAAAGATGCACCGATCGTTAAATATATGCTTACAAAATTGATGTTTGCTTACACAAAAAGAATATGATGACACGTTAAATGTTATACAGATATAATTTTCGACATCAATGTATACAAAACTGTTATGAAACGTCATTTTAATGAAAAATGCATCGAATCTTTGTTGAATGATAGAAATACCTTAGAACTTTTGAAAATATGTAATAATTAATATTTACTCGATGTAGTTAGAATTTTTATAAAAATGCAATGGAACATAGTGTATTCAGCAACAACAATCATTAGACCGACATGGAAATGATTTCAAAATAAAGGACTAGCTAAGTACTACCTACATAATTCGAATAGGAACAATGTTCTATACGTTTTTATGATGTCAATATTAGCCATTGTCGACAAGGCTACACATCTATGGCCTAGGATAAGGCAAGTGGAACTTCACATGACTGAATGATTAAAAATGTAGTTTTATCTCAAACAATATGGATCGGCTCGAGAAAGTTTTAATTTTTAATAGTAAATAGCCTCCGAAGAAGCAGCAAAAATTGCAACGATTCCGACAAAAGCCAGAATCGTGCGGGATATTGGGTATTAGTTTTCAACTAGCAATAACCTCTCCTCGCGAAACGCTCATTGGATAAGGTACTGCCGCTGCGCAAAGATACTCAAATCAGTGGTTCCCTGGTTGTTATAAAGATTCATACACGCAAAAGAAAATCGGTGAATAGCTAGCCACATGGGCAATAAACAGACTTATGTAACCTATGAATCATGACGGTGAAAATAGAAAAGATATAACAAAGAGAGAAAAGGAAGGAAAAAGAAAATTTTCTTTTCTTGTCTTTTCTGATTGAGAGACACTACTTTCGAAATGGTTGATCATCATGTCATTTTGGATGGAATGAAAAAAAATTGAATTATTCATATTTGTCTTTCTTGAAGCGTCAATAATTGGCTTAATGAAAACATTCATCACAAGTTCAAAATATGTACATTGATTGATAGGTGCCTTGTTTACTTTCCTAACGAAATAAAATTGATTTTTTAATAGAGATGATAATAAAATATTTAGCAAGTGTTTTATGAATGACATAGAGACGTAACGTCCGATTCTCTGAATTTTAATTGAAAGTAAAACTGCCGAAAACACTCTAGAGATTCAAAAATTATTCATCTTGGCGGAAAATAAGAACTAGTAGGCTTTATTCGAATCAAATAATTCGGATGTGAGTGTGAGTGTGGAGTGATTTCTTTTAGTATAAAATTCATACTATGCATTTTTTTCGACATTTTAATTTTCTACCAAAGCTAGATTTACCGTACCGTCCTTGTTTTTGAAAATTTTTCACGGAAGTGGTTTTCGAAAATATCACTTGTATCATCGAAATCTTCGCTTCAGTTGTGCACTAACAGAACTAACATAGATAGATGATAGTCAAACTTTGAGACGCAATATTTCTTGTTTCTCAATAAATACTTTGAATTTAGTTTTCTTTTTATAATAATTGGCTTGAGTTTTCCCTGTGTTTAATATGCGAGGCGTTAAAGACGAAGTATATAAATTTACTGTTTCGAAACAACAATTTATACATGAAAATCTAATCTAGTTGATTGAGACTAAGAAAATATTACAGGTTATTTTCGACATATTCAAAACACGGGAGGTCTCATGTAGGATCATGTCTTGATGAAACGTAAACGGCATTCAGCAGATACTTATCGTACTGATGATGTCTTCATTTTTACTGCTGAGATCATACTTGTGTGTAATCCATCGAAAATTTTACCGTTTTCGGATGTGCAGACCATCGAAATACCTAAACGTCAAGAAATTATTCTAGAACCTTTACTGAACTGTTTCTATTGATCTAGTTAATCGTAAAGAAGAATCGAAATAAGCAATAGTATAAGGAACCTTTTTTCTAACTAAAGTACGTGGAAGTAAATAATTAGTATTACTATCATATCTCTATAGACGTTTAATTTTGTTAATAAAGCATCATTACTGTTTGTCAGTTTGAGTGAATAAATAAAATGTCATTACCTCTACCATGAAGAATACAATGTATATTGTTTTATAAAATTAGCCATCGATGACAAGCGTGTGATAAGACTCGAAGATTTTACTGAAAGATGCAACGATTGCTTTTGAACGATCTTTAGTTGAATGAACTCAAACTAATGTGTAATACCAATAGCTGTATCATAGTGAACAGTTATCACATTACATTAACAGACATTTTGTGCTATAAAATATTGTTCTTTCTATACACACACACACACACATTTCTATGCAGTCTAAATGAAATTATATTCAGATTTCTTTTAAAAACACTGCACACAAGTGAACGCCATGTCAGTGTATGATTGATTTATTTCATTCCATGTCTACATGAGTGTCGAATGATTCGCACTAAATACGAGACACATTCTTTTTCTTTTGGATACACAAGTATCTGAATGAGTCCGAGAGACCAAGAACTTTTTTAGTTGTGCATTGGTTTTAGATATTATCTATGGCGTCTATGAATCCGAATTCGTACACGTGTATGTCATATTGATTTCAGACAGATCGGATTCTTGAAAAAAGCTCAATATTGCTTCATAACAACTATTGTATCTGGAGTGCAGATACCCTCATATCTAGAGCAACAAGGCATCAAAAGCCGGTACCTACACTGAAACAAAATGGTGTGATATCGAACCCAAAGCAGTACTATGAACGAATAAAAGGTTTCGTACATATAACGGAACCTAAAAAGATTTCGATTTCGTTGCAATTATCTGAACTATTGTAGGTTCGGTAAAGACCACTACGACAGACCTGAGAGAGTGTCCTGGGTCAATGGCAATCAATTTTAGTCAGCCAAAGTTTTGTACGGAAACTTTTTAGGGTTTCGTATTGTCTTCCTAAATGGCTCCGTAATCATACAGATTCTTCTGCAGCGTAGGGAACCGTTTAGGAAGGCAATACGAAACCCTCAAAAGTTTCGTACAAAACTTTGGCTGAATAAAATTGATTGTCATTGGCTCTGGACATTCTTTCAGGTTTGTCGTAGAGGTCTGTACCAAACCTATAATGGTTCAGATAATTCCAACGAAATTGAAATCTTTTTAGGTTCGATTGTATGTGGGAAACCTTTTTTCATTCACAGTACTCCTTTGGGTTCAGTATCATACCATTGTTTTTTAGTGCATGTTAAATTTGGATTGAAGCGTCTTCATGAAATGATGCAATCCAATAATCGTTGTGTTCTTGTGATTGCAGAGATACGTTCATTTAGTAATGATCCATTTGAACGTATTGAACATACTTTCTGCATATGAACTAAATAGGATGCACTGAATGGTAAAACTGTTTGGATTATCCTATTGTTGATCAGTTCTTCTCTTCCAAGTCAAGGTATGGCTGGAAACCTGCTTGACATGAGAACAAATAGCACTGGCGATGTTGTTTTCATCGGACTCGTTTCTGCACATTCTCTTCCCGTGGTTGTCATCTTGAGTGCTGGTTATGGTATTGCCATCAACTTCAAATTTGTCGCTGTTCATTCAGAACATCTACTTAAAGAACGCAGCATTCTTTATCTTTCCCATGCAAAGCTCGTCCGCTCTATTTTCACCATTCGTCCCCACCTTCCTGCCGATATGAAGCAGTAACCTGTTTGGCCCTTCACCACGAACTACTGATAATTCTCAAACGCATTCACGATAAATGGGTTCTTGGACTTCCTTTAGATGGTCACGAATTTTTCGCTTGTGGTCACCATGCCAGCTCGCCATTCAAAGACTTCTTCCAACAAATCTTCATTTGATATTTCACCATGAGGAAATAATCAACAATTTCTTCTCAAACATTATTGATAAGCAGTTGACGGTTTTTGTAAACGATGAAATTTTATTTTCTGTTGTTGAATTCATATTCTCATCATTCTTATATCATGAATATATACGTATCTTTAGTTCTATGAGCAAAATAGAGTAATTATTAATAGGAGATGGAGCAAGATGAATTGTGTTTTGTCGTTTGAAATTAATTCGAAGCTGAACGAGTGCGAATATATAGTCGTCATCAGTTGATGAACTTCGTCTTGCATAAACTTTCCTTTGCTGATTATCTAAATAAAGAAAACTTTTCATCCTTATTATGCAATCACAATGTCTAAAATAATAATGACTTATAAAAATGAAGCATATTTCATTAAGTTATCAAGGAATAACAAAGAAAAATTAAGCTATGGATTAGGCATGCACCGAGCCCGGGTATGACTCGAGCTACGCGGGGCTCGGTCATACCCGGGGTTCAGTCAGACTCGGGCTCGGTCCTACCTGGGACTCGGTCATACCTGGTACCAAAAAATGTTTTTTGGCATTTAGCGGAAACAACAATAATCAAGAATTGAAAGTTCAAAAACTTATCTCGTTGATAAAGATTTCATACCGAAAATTTCTAATCTTTTTCAGTTCAACACCGGTGGCTTGCTGGATACAAAACAACAAGAGTAGAACAAAATCAATTATTCCTCAGAGCAGGTACACCTGATTTCGCCAGAAAAATGATAGTTCTCAGCGTTTCCTTTGTAGCTCAGCTCATCGACATCGTAGAAAGCTTCGTCTGTTTTCCCGGAATAGAGGAAACAGTTCTGGCTCGATCCATACCAGAGACGTGCACCGCACGTGCGGGTACGGAGTGCGGAACGGGGACGGCCGCACCGCGCGCGCGGTCCGTCCGTACCTCAGTGCCACGTATGACTCAT